>RJWM01013338.1:0-53800 GCA_004363535.1 Dasyprocta punctata
AAAAAACAAAACAAAACAAAGCAAAACAAAACAAAAAACACAGTGTCCACTAAATGTAAATAAAACAAAGAATTTTTTAGCATACGCCAAATATAGATACTTACGCTAAAGGAATCCTCAATCTGAATTCACACTCCTCTGGACACCCTGTTCTGTACAGCAGCTCTTCCCACCTACTATGCTGACCTTCATTTTGTGTTATCCTTAGCGGGGGACCTGCCAGTCTGTACCCCAGACCCTACAAATTCTGTATCAGTGAACTCGTGTTCTCATTTTCTCCTACACTTGACGGGGCTTGCGAGAGGACTGAGGATTAAGATGCGGCTCAGTAGTAGACTGCCGGCCGAGCTTGCGCCACGCTCTGGGTCCCAACACCACTACCACCGCAACCAACAAAATAAAACAAAAGAGAGACAGACAGACTCATGGCTGTCAAACTCAGTTGTTAGCTTCCATGCTGGAGAAAAGGCAGGCTCATCGCTCATCGTGACAGTCACCTGCTGCTATGGCCTGGGAGAGTCCATGAAATTCCTGAAAGGAGGCTTGAGAGGGAAGAGCCACCCATGGCGCAGAGCCTCCTTCATTTCAGCCGCCCAAACCCCTGATCTCCCTCTCTCCCAGAGGTTGGGCAGCGTGTCTATAGAGCTCACTGGTTTCAGGCAGGGATTCAGGCATCGCGTGAGACTGGGGAATGAGTGAATGAGCAAAGGAATGAGTTAATGCACACAAGTTTGCTATCTTGAATGATAGACCTGTCCAAAACCACCTCGGAGAATGTGCCAAAAAGCCTAAGTTGGTGAGATTTTAAAATTTCCATCACCAAGTCCTTTGTAATGCAGACATGAATTTATGTGTAACAAAATAAACATGTAGCCAGACTCACACCTATAATCCCAGCACTCAGAAGCTGAGGCAGGAGGGTTGTGAGATAGAGCCCAGTCCGGGCTATGCAACAAGTTCAAGCCAGACTGGGCTATATAGCAAGACCCTGTCACACAGAATGAAAAGAAAATAACTAAACATACGAAGCTCTAATGCTCCAATCAGCTTGGAATTTTATGGGAAGGCAAAAAATAACCAACAGGAGCCAGTGTAAAGTTTTAAAAAGTAGCTTCTGGTTCATGTTTGTGCCACAGCCCTGAAGTCAGCTGATGCAGATCTAATTCTCAATTTCACTCAAGTTATGGTGCGCCCCAAGGGAGAGCCCCGAGAAGCTGCCCTTGGAGACCTGGGCCGCACCCTCCGCAGGGCAGAGGAGCCTTCGGGGAACTTTCTGTCCCTGACGAGTGAACATTTTCCCCAATTCCAGCACAAGCTTTGCTCTTCTGCTTTTAGGATAGCCTGAGTGGGTTAGGGGAAGGAGAGATGAAAGGGACATTTGGGCAAATGAGATGACCACTTGGAAGGTCAAAACGGTGGGCGCTAACCATTGAGAAAAGTAGTGCACCTAAAAATCCTGTTGAGAGCATCTTCAGAGAAAGCAGTGCTCCCAGCCCACATGACTGGTGCTCAATAAATGTTCAGGGTGAAGACACTAACACATAAAGAACCTTTGCACCCATGAGCCCTGCCCGAGTGAAGCAGACTTTTGAAAGCTGACCTAGGAGCTAAAGTAGCCCTTTACCGTAGTGTTTCTATGGGGAAACTATGCTTTGCACTTCAAACAAGTGACTGTCAGGTGAATTTTGCAGAAGTTGAGGGGACTGCTGCCGTGGGGGTAGCTTGTGTGATGCAAGCCACAGTCTCCAGCCGGGACCGCTCGTGATCAACCCACGTGTTTGGAGCCCACAGGCTGGGCTCGGGGAGGTGGCCGCTGGCCAAGGGACGGAGTGTGGCTGACAGGGAGCCATCGCGGCCGGCCAGCACAAACTCACAGCAGAGGGCTGCAAATGAGGAGTAAACTCAGCCCTTTCCCTTTTACTGTGATTTGCAACTTGGATTAAAACAATGCACTGCTCATTCATATGTGCATCCTGGTATCCACCCTTTCTTTACAAGTCCCTTGAAAATAACACCAAAGGGATACAACAAGGTGTCAATTTATAAGGACAGGAAGGACAGGAGGGCAGCTAGAATCGGGGAGATGGGACATTTGGGGTGAGGCACGCAATGAAGGTAGCGAAGTAGAAAGAGTCCTGGAAGGGGATGCAATCCCTCTGCAGACCCTGCGGGGCTCCCGGTGGGGCAGCAGTGGCTGCAGGAGCAGTGGCAATGGGAGGGTGGAGGCCTCGAGATGCTAAGTGTGAATCAAGAGGGAGTGACTGTCTCAGTAGCTGCCTGCATCCCCCAACCCTTAACTGGGCGGCTACTTCTCCTACCTGAAAAAACTTTTAAATTTTATTTTAATTTTTATTTATCTATTTATTTATTTTTAGCACTGAGCTACATCCCTAGCCCTTTCCTGAAATTTTTAAAATTTTGAGACAGAATCAAGCTAAATTGCTAAACTGCCTAATCTGGTTTGAACTTGCTATCTTCCTGCCTCAGCCTCCCAGAGTGCTGGGACTAGAGGCATGTGCCACCATGCCGGCTTGGAGAAGCTTCTTCTAAAGAGAAATGAGACCTGAGAGGCTCAGGACTTGGAGATCCTAGATGGGGGGTGGACTTGGATGAAAGTGAAGGACTGGAATGACACTGCAGCCTCTGAACTTTGGGACACCCGGACCTCTGCTCACAGACAGCACCTAAGCAGGTCTGCTGTGCCTCCCCGCCCCCAGAGGGACGTCAAAAGCCAATTGGCCAAGAGCAAAGACTTGGGGCTGCCCTATCAGAATCTACCAATGAATAAGTGCACCTGTTACTATAATGACATACCTGAGGCAACTGACTTTATAAAGAGAAAGGGCTGATTGACCTCAGAGTTTTGGAGGCCCAAGGTCTGAAGTTGGGTGAGGGTAAGAGGTGCTGGTGTGGCCTCTGGTGAGACAGCAGATGGTGGCACAAATGGCAGAGCACACAGCAAGCCATCGAATTTTGAACCAAGACAAAGAAAGGGGGAGAGAGAGAGAGAGAGAGAGAGAGAGAGAGAGAGAGAGAGAGAGAGAGAGGCCAAGCTGCTAAAATCCCTGCAAGGCCCTCTAAGGACCTCTCCTTAGCCCCACTCCCTCCAGGCCCCTAGCCTTTTCCAATACCCTGCAGACCGACCCTTACTGTGGACTCTTGCGAGGCCATGGCAACTTCCTGGCACCCTCCAGGATCACCAGGAGGTGGCAAGACTTCCCCATTACCAAGAGCCTGGGCTCTCTTTCAGCCCCTCACTCTTCCTTAGGTGTCAGACTGGGTCAGCAGTGATCACCTAGCAGTTGGGACGAGAGGGATTCTTACTCTTTAAATTTATTTTTAGCCAATACCAAGCAATACGTACACAAACTTTTAAAAATCACACAAGACTCCGAGGCTCAGAAGGAAAACGCAAGTCTTCCAGCTCGGGTGGCTCCACCCTGCCTCCCATAGCCTTGAGGCGACAGCTTTTCATTCTTCTAGCTGTTCCTGCTCCATATTTAGGAACAGTTTGCATATGCAGACTATTTCCTGATTTTTTTTTTCCATTTTGGACATTGTCTATTGGCTTTTTGGGTTCTGCTCTTTCTCTACTGTTCGTATAATCCCTCCCTCGAATTCTCAACATGATGTTACACTTAATCTCCTTCATAGTTAGGCAATAACTTGCTTTTCAAAAATATAAGTAATAGATGTATATGAATTTCTTTCTGTGAATGCACAGACATAGTCATATATTTTGGCAGTTTGCCCTTTTTATTAGTTATACGAAGTAATGGATTTCATTCTGGCAGATTCGCACAGTGCAGGTAACATACTTCGATCATTTTTACCTCCCTGTGTTGGCATTTTTAGAAAGAAAACTATCCCAATATGAAGCCATCTGAAACATAATTTTGAGCATTTGAGGTCATAACACAAGACCCATCTGACTGCTTTTGCTGGGCACAGTCTCCTTCTGGTGGCACAAGAGCAGTGGTGTTGGCTAATGAGAGAGGACAGGATGACCCTGGCGTTAGCCCAGCCACCGGAGTGAACCGAATTTACAGTCATCGTCATGCAAACGCTACCTATTAGTGCCTGCTTCAGATCAGTCTGTTCACAAAGCAAGGGAGGCCTGGCACTGCCGACAGAGCTGATTGGAGATATTTTCATTCCTGATGCAGAATTAAAGGGACAAAGAGCAGATGAGGGGACAGGAGAGTGGCAGGGAGAGAGGGACGGAGCTGACATCCTCGACTAAGAGTGAGGAGTCAGAAGTCTCTGTAGGTGGAAGAAAAAAAAACAGAAGATTAAGGACAACAGCATCCAAATGCGCAGAAGAACAAAAGAAGAGCTAAACAAGGAGGAAGCTAAACATGGCAGCTAGATCCTATCCTATAGAGGTGAAGAATGTCTAAGTCATTTTTTGTTTTTAAAAGAGCTCGCATGAACCTATTCTTTGGAGTTAGAAAGTTCACCGTCTGAATAAATTTTTTAAAAAGGCACTTGAAGGCAGCAGTCCCTGGGTAGTGGCATGAGATGTAGCGTATATTATTCCTCCAGAAATCACACATTTCCCGGGCACTCTTGTAAGTGGTAACATAAGCTTTATGGGTCTCTTGGTGAAGGACTGCGGCAAGGTCAAAAGAGCCGGAGACTGAATTTGCACTGCTCTCACTGGTGACTGTAGGGAAGTGCGCTGACCGACCGCTCAGCTATGAGGAGGGACGGTGGACAGGAAATTGCCCTGTATCAGAGGTCTGGTGTCTTGTACCAAGCCTGACTTTCAGTCGAGAATTCTCTCTGGTCCAATTCATATCTGCAACTCTGGGTTTAAAGGAGGATTGGAGACTCAGGGTAAAACCCACAGCTTTGGAGTCCACAGCCACGCATCCCCAGGATGTGCTGTGGCTCATGTGTTTCCCTCAATCACCTCTGCTCCTGGTCAGAGTTCTTAGGAGAGACAAAAGGGGCCAGTGTCCATCTTCGAGAAGACTCACACCCTTCGTAGGCTTTCAGTGTGTCAAAAGCATGCGATCCCCAGAGGACATACAGGGCTGCTCGGGGTCTGACCGGAAGCCGAGCTCACCACCTTCATCTGCCCTCACCTGTCTTTTAGGGACAGGCGCTCCGCGGCCTTTCACCGGGGACATTCCCTGCCTTCGCATATTCTGGTTCCTCTCCCCGGAGCCCTTTCTCCGGTCTCCTAAGGGCTGTCTTCAAGGCCCGTCTTCCTTTTTTTTCTTTTTTTCCCTTTAATTTAATTAGTACAGGTTTGCGGGACATGAGGTTTATGCTCACGTTAGGGAGCAGGTGTGTACACAACACATCTCCATTCTTACTCTCCTTCCCCTCCATCTCCAGACCCCCCAGCCCATTTTCATCATTATCATTATTATTCGCTAATATTTATAACACACAATGTTTCCATCCATTGGGGGTATGGGGCGCATGTCTATGACAAAGGTTTAATCTTTTTATGTCCCCATCTCCACCTCCCCCCTCCTTGCCCTCGGTCTCTTGGACCCCTTCCCATTCATAAAAAAACAAAACAAAACAAAACAAAAAACCTACTTTCCTGTTTCCTTTCATCAGTCTTTTATTTTGCTCTTCATTTGTATTTTGCATTATTCAAATGAGAGAAACTATACAGTTTTTAAGCTTGTATGTCTGGATTATTCCCCTTAACGTTATGTTTTCCAGGTACATCTATTTTCCTACAAATGTCTCAAATGTATCCTTCTTTATAGCCAAGTAGTACTCCACTGTGCATGGATGCCGCATTGTCTTTATCCATTCATCTGTCGATGGACACCTAAGCTACTTCCAGGACTTAGCTCTGGTGAGCTGTGCTGCTGTACACATGGGTCCACGTGGATGACTACAATCAGATGTCTTTAGTTCTTTTGAGAAGATGTGTACAAGGGAACTAGCTGGGTCAAATCTGTTGCCATCCTCGGCCCTAAAGCTGTCTGCTCTTTGTCTATGATCCTAAGATTGACTCTGTCTGCAGCCACTCCTGACACCCCCAAGCTCTTGGATCTCACCAGAGACAGCACCCTATTTCCGCTGAGCCCTTAAGATGCCCATGAATGTGTGCTCACACAGACGCCCCAGACCCCAGGAGGGAGTCCTCTGCGCCCTCCCTGCTGGCCAGTGCCCGTGTCTTCCTGAAGGCGAACCCCTTCCCTCTAGTTCAGCGCTCGGTGGTACCGAAGTGCAGCCGGCCCGCAGACCGCAGAGGGACGAGGCGCAGGGCACCCAGGCCAGGACGCACCCCGGCGCTCGCTCTGTGGGTTCAGTGGGATCAGACAGGCTTTACAGTCACTTCCCAGCCAGGGTTCACTGTTTTTCTTTTAATATTAAATATGGAAAATTTATTTTTAAACATTCAATATTCAGTGAATATTAACAAAAAACAAAACAAAACAAGCAAACAAAAGACAATTTCCCAGGGTTGAGAACTGCTGTTGTACTTATTTCCCACCCTTCTAAATCAGCAGAGGTGCACAGGATGCAATTTTAAAAGTCAATCTGCCGATTTTTTTTCTTTTCTGTCTTGTTCTTTTATTTTCATTTAAATATTCTTTTTAAAATTTTTATTTTTATTAGCACATGTCTGCAGCACATGGTAATTATCTTTATCATGGGGAGTTGGTATATCACCTACCACATCTTAATTCTTTTTACCCCTCCTTCCTCCGTTTCTTGGTTGCCTTCCCAACTGCAAAAGATCTGTCTGTCTGTCTCCTGTTTTGCCTTCCTGGGGTTGGAGCAGGGAGCAAAGAGGGAGACGACACGGCAGAGACTCTGGGGCAGGAGTCTCAGATGATCGTGGCAGCCAGCAGGGAAGATGCGAAGGCTATAGATAGAAACGGATCCGCGATCCAAAAGAAATAAAATGTGAGCCACAAATGCGAGCCACATCTATGTTTCATGTCCTGGTGGCCACAGAATAAAACTGAACAGGTGAAATTCATTTTCACAGGGTGTTTTACCTGAATCTCATACAGTGGAAGAAACTCACAGCATCATACTGCTGTCATACTTCCATCCTTTGTTGGGACTAAGTCCTCTGAACTGGCATGCGTTTTGTACTGCCAGGGAATCTCAGCTCCAAGGCTCCACAGTCGCGTGTTGCGAGCGGCTGTCATCTTAGGCAGCATGGCCCTGGCTTCGTCCTGTTTCCAGCGCGTAACATGGACATGGTCCTCCCTGTCGAGGTCCCCTTTGGGGTTGTGTCGACAGACAGGAGTTGCGGAGTGCAGGTGTAGTTTACAGAGCCTTCCCAGACCTCTGGCTCGGAGGGAAGAAGAGAGTGTCGGGGACACCTGTGAGCAGCAGTGACCAGTCACCCGATCGCCCAGCACCCGATTTAGCATGCACTGAATGAGCGTGTGGAGGCATACGACCAACTGCATTCCACAGACCGGGAAGCGTGGGTAGCAGGGGATGAGGTCCTCAACTATTGTATTTATCATCTACAATTAAATTTACCTAGGACTTTAAAAGATATTTTACTAATACCCCAAGCCCTGGAGACAGTAAGACAAACAAACCAGCCCATAGGCCTCCAGAGAGCTCAGGAATGGTGGGAAGTCACCTACAAACACCAGGCTTTGGGGAGGGGCCATTATTGGAATTGGGGCCGGTAGAAATCCTAACAGTCACAAAGGATGAGGGCAGCACAGCAAAGATGTGACCTGTGCAGTCTTGTCCCCAAAAGGTCCCACACTTGGCTTACTTCTCTGCTGCCCCAGCTTGAAATCTTAATAATTTCTGAAGCAGGGACTCCGCATTTTCATTTTGTTACGGCCCTGCAAGTCACACAGTTCATCCTGGATGTGTCTTCCATTACCTCACCTACACAAGGAAGTGACTTTGGAATTGGATTTTAAAAAATAAAAGCAGCTGTTTTCCAAGCGGAAAAGTTCAGGTAGGGGCGAGGAGGAGAAAGAGGAAATTCCAGGCAGAGAAAACAGCATGGGTAAAAATGCAGGATGTCACTCTGGGAGGCCGAGGCAAGAGGACTGCAAGTTCTAGCCCAGTCTGGGCAATTTAGTGACTTGACAAGATCCTTTCTCAAGATAAAAAATAAAAAGGACTGGGGATGGAGCTCAGTGCAAAGACACGCACACGCACGCACGCACGCAGCAGGATGTGAGCGTGCAAGGTGGAGGTCGGTGGCAGAGATCTTGCCCCGCATGCCCGAGGCCTTGGATTCAGTCCCCAGCACCCAAATCAGGTGGAAGGTGCGGTAGAGACAAACGTGCAAGGCTTAGAGAAACAGGAGGCGCCAGCGCCTCTAGTGTTTGGGGCAAGGAAGTGCCTGTGGCTGTGGCTGAGAGAATCAATAGACACAAGTCTAGGGAATTCCAGCACTAGGAAGGGTGCTGTGTATTTTTAAACCTCGCTCATCCGACCACTAGGCAGTAGCCGCTCCGCTGCCCTCCGCGCCCACGCTCCTGGGGCGGCCGAGGCTGACTTTTCACGGGGTCACATCAGCGTCTCGCGATCTTATCGCCAGCGTGGAACAGAGCGAGCCTTCCGCCTCTGTGATTTCACCATCCGAAGGGCTATGAATCACGGGGATGTTTCTAAGAACGTGTTTTGCCGACTGTTTACTTTAGAACAATGATAGTGTGCTTTAATTACCAAGCTGACGTCTTCAAACCGAAATAGAGCCGAGCCTCCACTGCGTGGGAGTTCACTGCTTTGGGGCTGAGGGAGCCACAGCCCAGCGCGTGGAAGGTTCCTTTCATTTTCATTTTTGCGTTTCCCTTGGGCGCTGCATGTCCGGGCATGGGCCCCGGCTCAGGCCCAAGAGTGCTGCGGGGAGTGTAGGAGTTACAGCCAAGGCGCCCTGCGTCAGAGCAAAGCCCAGGGCCTCTCTGACTCGGCTTTCCCTTTGGAGGGGGGAAAAGGAGCTGGTGACTTTCCTCCAGCGTAGCGCTGTCTGCCAGCCGCAATCCATGTTTTGGACTCAGATTCTATAAAGAAATGCAATACTAACCAGGCCTGGCGATGCGCACCCGCCATCCCGGCACTCCTGGAGGCTGAGGCAGGAGGATGGCAAGTTTAAGCCCAGCCCTAGCAATTTAGCAAGACCGTTTCTCATTTCTGGGGATGTAGTGAAGGCCCTGGGTTCAGGCCCCAGGAAGGGGGCAGACAATGTTGATGAGACAACACTGCTTCTTCTGAACTGAGGGCCTCCGAGTCTCTGATGCAAACTTATTTGAACTTAAACATAAGAGGAGAAGGTAATGCAAGGTATCTGCTAAGCACCAGGTCGGCTGGCCTTATTCCTTCTTGCATTCCCAGCACCTTGAACCAACCATGCCTGACTTGGTGCAGGTGCGGGTGGGTTTATTCCTCCCAACAGTCCCAGAGAGCTGTGGTGACTTTTCAAATCAGGAAGCAAAGGCAGTGTTGGAAACTGGGAGAGAGTCTGTCTGTCCAGCATGTCTAACGTGGACAGAGATCACAGGGAGCCTCCTCAGCGACTAACTTATGTGGCCAGCTAGCTGCGTCTTCAGAACCCTTGTTCGGTGAGGAATGATAAGAGAAAACTAAGCGTGATGGTGTGAACCGTCCTCCCAGCACTCAGGGAGGCTGAGGCAGGAGGATTGCAAGTTTAAGCCCCCACTTGGAAACTTAAGAGACCTAATGAAACCCCATCTCAAAAAAAAAGTATATAAATCAGTCAATCAATTAATTAATTAAAAGGGCTGGGGACATAGCACAATGTGAAGACCCTGAGTTCGATCCCCAGTACCACAAAAACAAACAAAACAAGAAGGGTCCTCTTAGAGTGTAGCATCATTGTGAGCATTATCTTCATCATGATCTAAAATCATAGAATCAAAGTACAATATAGAATTTCATAATACATAATAACGGAAGCCCCCATTTACTGATAATTTGCGGTTTTCTAGTTAGTGAGCTATTTTCATTCTGTCTCTTTGCGCCTCTCTCTCTCTCCCTCTCTCTCTCTATCACATGTCATCCTGCAGAAGTAAGTCTTGCTCCATTTTCGGTGTCCCAGGCCATCAGGTGGCAGAGACTGGCCCACTGCAGCTGCTGTTGACCAGAAGGCGCCTGACCTGAGGCCCCAGGCTCAGCGGGTGAGGACCGTGCCTTGCACCCGAACCCCGGGTCCACCCAGGAACCTCGAGTTCTCCGTGTGGGTGAGGGCGGTGCGGGTTTCTTTCTGTGTGACTGGTGTTAGTCACTGCCAGGTTTTGCAGGACAAAAACTGAGCTTACGGAGGATTAATTAGTCATCCCATTTCCCGTCTTAGAAACCACGCTCCTCTTCCCTGCATTCCCGCTCAGGCCCGGCACACGGCAGCCGCGCTGTAAGTGCCTGACACATGTAACCAAACCAGGATTTTGTTTGGATAAAATCTGAGTCCTTGATATCCTTCAACGACGGGACCGAAAAAGGTCAGCAACTATGTCCTTTGAAAGGCACAGCACACTGCCACTTTTTACCTTTGCTATAATATAAAATTTATGCTTCCATCTTTTAAAATTTAACATGTGCCCACCGTAGAAGAATTGGGAAATTCAGACATGTACAAGTACAGGAGGGGGGGGGAATCACTTATTTGTATTTCCATAATAAGAACTAAGCACTTAACAATACTTAAGGCAAGTCTTTCTCTATTTATGGTTTTGCATTTTTTTTGGTCATTTTTATAGAGTTGTGCTCATATGTATCTTGCCTTTTTTTGGACTCACCTTATCCTGACAGCATTCTCTAAGTTAGAAACTCTTTTGTAAAAACCTTTTAAATAGTGGCTTAGCATGAAAAAACATAGACTCTGATTTTTTTGGACAGTTCTTCAACTACTGGTCTGGTTTGTCTACTCTCAGTCATGCCAGGCTGAGGACAAGTGGCTTCTCTGGTTCCTTGGTGACCACTCCTTCTTCGGAAAGCTGCCGGTGGGCGACATTATTGTCGGAGGCCTAAAGGAAACCACAGAGCCTAGCTGTGAGCCAGTGGAGTAGATTGAAACCGCAAAATTTCCACTAATCCGGGGGGCTACACCGAGCCACAGCGCCCTGCCTGGCTGCCTTCCCCACCTCTCCCTGCATCTGTTACTTGGATAACCCCAACGCACTGATGCCCAGCACCTGTCCCCTTCTTTGACATCACTGCTAAGCACGATGTTTATTCCAAAATGAAACAGTACAGCTCCTCCCTTCCCAGTCCCTATGACACCCGACCCGCTGTCTCCCCAGTCCCAGCTCCGTGCTCCAGAACCCCGGAAGCACAGTGTCCTACCCCAGCCCCAGCTGGTGCCCACGTCCAGACACGTCTTCCTGGAAGTTCCCTGGGTCTCCCTCTTGTTTCTCTCCCCAGCCTTGCCTCAGTTCGCTCCTGAGGCTGCCAGGACCTGCTTAGGGTACTGGTGAGGTGGGAACCTCCCCAAAAATGAAAAAGGAAACTGAGCTTTTGTGAAGGAATCCTGAATTTTGCAATGAAAAGATCTAAAGGAAAAAGTCCATTTTAATTTCAGCACACATACAGCATAATGTTTTGGGGATAATTTTTATTTTAGAGGACCATGGGAGCATGAAGGCACCACACACACACACACACACACACACACACACATACACCCTGCCTTTCCATCGCCTTCCCAGGCATCTGCCGTGTGCGTCTGTCCCCTCTGCTCCTGGGGGTACAGTCCAAATGGATGATCCTGCTCTCTTGTCCCCTGACTCCGCTCCCTTTCTGGGCTCAATACCTCTCCACCCTCCAAACATGCACCATGCTTTGAATGTTCCTTGCAGTGATAGTTGCTATGGGCCTTGCACGAGCCGGGACCTGCAAGAGGAGCTTGCGGGGGGCCAGCCTCTGTCTTGAGGTGCACGGGGCCTCTGAGGATGCTTCTGTATGCCTGGGTTTCCTTCCCTCCGCCCCTGCCTAGAAAACACTCAGCCCAACAGCAGTGCGAAGGTGTCTCACGCCTCAGCCCTTGCTACCTGTTCACTTTCGCCCCCTTCCACCAGGCCGTCACTATCTGTGGGCCAACCTGTTCCCCCAAGAGCTGCAGGCACCCGGAAGTCAGGCTGCCTCACAATGCACCTGCAGCTTCTGACGCAGCACGTAGTGGGTGCTGGTGAAAGTGTTTACTCACACACATGCAACACCTACTATGTGCTGGGTGGACACTGTTCCGTGCATGCTCATTTACCATCTAATGATTTTAACCTCCTCAAGGTTAAGGAGTGCTCCTGCGCTGCCCTTGCCACCCCGAGGTGTCTAAGGACACTGCTGAGCACAGCGTCTGGCAGTAGGACCCGATCTGATGAATTGAGTGACAGCTCTAAACTCCCTGGAGTGACTCACGCCGCCCTCGGCCACTCTAGTTTCAAGCACAGGTTCATCATCAGATGATTTCAGTTCGTCCTTTTTTTGGGAAACAGAATAAAAGTCTGAAAAGCCCTACTCAGTTTACTCAGTCAATAGCAGGGCTTGTGTTTGTGGTCAAAGCAAATTAAGGAATAATGGCAAATTTGGCAGGGAAGACAGTATTACAGAAGGCACTGGGATCTGGAATTTGTCGAGGGCGAATCCTGTGGGACTTCAGGAGTAGGAGCTTTCTGGTAAGGTCAACTCTAGAGGCATCCATGCATTCAGAGAGATTGGGTAAGGCAAGGGTGCCAGGGGAAAGAAAAATAAACAGGTGCAGCCCTCTGACATGTGCAGGACAGTGTACCATGATACAAATTTGGAAGTAAGCCAGGCTTTCTGAGCTTTAGTTTCTTCATCTGTAAAACCAAGAAAAGCCTACAGGGTTAATACAAGGATGAAATAAAATCCTAAGTATTTTTAAAAGTGCTTACTACTGTGCCTGGTGTGTAGCACATGCTCAGTAAATTGCAATTACTAAATACGACCTGGCTGCGTGTTGAGTTTTTAAAAAATTTGTTTTCTAATCAGTAAGTCAGTCTGGGAGATGGAACTTTCCACTGAGGTCCAGACAAAATTTCCAACACTTCAGGTGTCTCTGGGATCGCTGGTTTCACGGGTACAGCAGGAAGGGAGGGAGAACAGCATTTATTCTCCTGTGGGAAACTTGAGGCTGCATTGTTCTTCAATTCTCAATAGCCGCTGTGAGATGGATATTTTCCTGCTTTTGCAGGGCAAGCTGAGGTTTCAGGACCCACTCACACTCAAATGGGAGGGGGCAGAGCAAGGGATCTGAACTCATGCTGAGTGTGGTCCTTTCGGTCATCCGGGGCACCAGACCCTGTGGCCAGCCCAAGAACAGCACACCTGGCATCGCTAGCTAAGGAGGTGCCACAGCACCCTCTTCTTCCTTCAATTTTCCTTCAGTGTGGCCCCAGTCTCAGCAAATTAAACATCTGCTCCAGAGAGGGCCAAAGGGAATAAGGTGCTCTAGGTGTGAGAACTGCCAATTCTGAGACCCCAGAGGACCACTTCCCCCTCTGAACTGTTTCCTCAGCTCTCAAAGGAGGGCAGAGAGTGGCACCCAAGCACCCTGAGTTTCCCTGTGAGCTCCTGCCTGGCACCAGTGCCCGCCGGGGCTAAGCACCCAGACTAGGCGACCAGGCCATCCAGGCTTGCTTCTGCCTCTGCTGCTCCCTAGCTATGCAACTTGTAGCACGTCCTTCACCCGCAGTGCCTCACCTGCCACGTAGAAATGTGTGCAGGATTCACCTGCGAGGGTCACTATGAGGAGAAAAGGCAGAGGGTTAGTGCATAGCCTGCAGCGCAGTGGGCACTACGCAATAGCTTTTGCTGATACTATCTTACACTTAAAGGAAGAAGACAATAACTGATGCCCTCAAGGCCCTCATGGTATAATTTTCAGTCCATTCCAAGCGCAGCAAGTATCTCAGGTCTTCTGTTTCCTTGGAAATTCTTGCATAACTTTCCTTCAGATTCAATGTCCTCCCCTTTGGTTAGTGTAAGAGTGTTTTAAACACTTAGCACCTGAGATGGATGCTCCAGCCGGAACCCCGCTGTTCACTTCCCGGCTCTGGTGCACAGTCCAGTAGCCATGGGTATGCTCCTGCAAGATGGACGTGGATGGCTTCTGGGATCCTTTGGGCTCTGTCACCTTGCTGTTCTGAAAATAAGCACCACCACAATTGTGCAGCCTTTCGGACCCAGCCCCACGCACGCATCCACGCACACTACCAGCCTGGCTTGGAGATGCCGGCGCTGAGGCACCGAGGCTCGGCCTGAGCCCCGTGAGCCTTTTGCCTGCAGGCAGAGCAGGAAGCACAGACAGGATGTTCTACCTGGACACCGCTCAGCTCATCGGCACTGCAGGCTGGACTGTCCGCTCCCAGCGGACAAGCAGGAGACCAAGAGGAGGAAAGAGATCGGGAGGAATCCATGACATACTCCACGGTGGGCGGGAGCGCCTATGGGATTGATTTATTGTTGGAATGTTAGCAAACGAGGAAGATGTGCAGGAAGTCACAGTCCCTGGCGTCCTTCCCCTGTCCCCTGTGCAGCACTCAAAGACAGAAACCAAGAGCCCACCTGTAACTCCATTTAAACCACCTGAGCAAGCCTGGGATTTGATGCCTTTCGCCCATAACAAGGATTTAAACGTGCAGAGCGGTCTAACAGTACATTTTTAGGAAGGAAAACAATGGAAACAAAGAACACATACTCTTTCAAGCAGTGAAACAAAAGCGAACTTCAAAGTTGCACGCAATCTAGAATCAGAATCATATTTTTAAATCATATGCATGAGACAAAAGACTGAAGGGAACTATCAAAATGCAAATCGCATTGAGATTATGAGTAGTTTTTTTTTTCTCTCACCCTCTTTTGCTTGTTTTCCCAATTTTCATAATGGCAAAAAAAAAATCATAAGAAAATTTCCCTCAAAGACATTTTTAAACAAACATGAGATTCTTTTAATTATTTTCAAATCCCTTTCACATCTGCTATCTCATTTGATTCTTACAGCAACCCTTTAGGGGGAATTGGTGTTATTGTAATTCCATTTTGTAATGCACAAAACTAAGACAATATGTGGAGCACCTGCCCGGTCAGTCAGTTGGCTGGAGGTCCACCTCTGCATTGCTCACAGGTTGCCAGAGTCCTTCCCAAATCTCTGGCTTCCAGAGTGTCATCTCGGATTCCCAGGGCTCTAGGATCTGCTCTCTTTAGTAGAAATAGTGGCCACTTGGATGTGGCCTTGGGGTACCAGGGGGTGTGTATGGATGTTGATGATAGACAACATGAGATGTCCCCAAAGACACAGTCCCTTCCTGGGGTACTCTGCCACCTGCTCTCTTGCAAGGCACCAAGTCCATGTGGGCAGAAATTCTTGGACTTGTTGAGAGCAAGGGAGGGAGAAAAAGGACAGACCGCGTTTGAGAATCAAGTCTAAGAACATTTCTTATCTAGTTTTTGGAGACGGACGAGTGCTGAAATGGGTCTGTGCTTGTGCCCTTTGACAGCAATGTCTTCCCTCTGACACTTTCTCCTCAGCCCTCAGAAGTCACCAGAGGCTTGTGAGAGGGTCTCCATCCATTCAGGCCCTGCGGGAGAGAGGGGGGCCCAGACAGCCTCACGTCAGAAAAGGTGGAAGACTTAGAAAGAGGGTATGCTTTACTGTGGAAAACCAAAGCCAAAACCGGACCAGAACTCAGACCCACTGCTACCAGTGTGGGGTGCTTTAGAGGGGCCCCCCACCCACACTGGGGTTGCTGTGTGGAAAGGATAGGGCTGTGCTGTCTTCCCTCCGGGGCCTCATGCCTCCTCCCTGGTGACTGTCATTCTTTTATATCTCTTGATTTCACCTACAACTATTTACCACTGACAAGGGGGACAGAGTCAGCCTTGGAGGAGATTCAGGGGCTCCCCAGATCTGTAATTAATAACACCACTGCTGGGAACTTACTGAATACCCCATCCTAATGAGCCCCACACATTAGGTCCCGTAATCAGTGCCATGTTTTAGTGCAGGACACTAGAGCCTGCTGGGGTCGTGGCTACCAATGGGGACACAGCTGCTCAGCACTGAAGCGGAACCAGGGCATCTTCCACACTGCAATGCTCGCTGTGGGCGCTTCCCTGGCACCCAAGGGTGCATGCTTCGGGGACTCTCACCTTAGTAACCCCCACATTCAAACTGACTTGGTAGAAAACGTGGACTTGGAAAAGCAGAGGGAAGAAAGTCTACCCTGCTCCCTTTCGGAGGTGAAGGAGTGGGTCTGGCCAGGCAGGCAGGGCTCCTGGTGCCTGTATACCCTGGTGGATTTTAACTTGTGTTTAATTAACTTGCAATTCCAGAGCCCTGTGAGTAAATACAATCTAGGACCTGGGAGAAGAGAATAATGGGGGAGAGGAATGTGGGAAGGGACTGCACTGAACTAAGAGACTGCTAAAATCTTTAAATATCTTGTGAAATGTCTTTTTTTTTTTTTTTTTTTTTTTTTTTTTTTTTTTTTGCCTTTGGCTCCCTACAGTGTTTTTGTGTTTGGATTCGGTTGCCACGAGTGGACTGTTTTTAGCTGTCTAGTTCCTTTCCCCTCCCCTTTTACTTTTTTTCCTTCCTTCTGCACATGCCCCAGCACGAAGCCTCCAATCCTTATCTCACTCAACAGAACATCCCGAGGCTGATCTGGACGTGGATTCCCCCAGCGGTTCTCAGCCTTCGCCTCCTCTCCGCTGAACCGGCCTTCGCCGAGCATTATTAACTCCCGGAATGACCGGAGCCAGCGCTTCCTCCTGAGGCGCGAGAGGCACTTCGCCTTCCTGCAGAAAAGTGGCCCTGGTGCAGGGAGATTTTCTCGCCCTTTGTGCAGCCCGGCAGTGTGCCCGCCGGGCGCCGGTGGGACTGTTGTCGGGACCCCCAGGACGCCTTCCTGGGGCACAGACCTCGAGGGCTCCTCCCTTCTTGGGCTCTCCAGTTCGGCATGTATTTGACAGCTAGCTCTCCTGGGGGCTGGAGGAGGGCAGTTGGGGGTAGGCATTGTCTTCCTCGGGTGTTTTTTCAAGTGGGGGTGCGCTGACTTCGCCTTCCAGAACCTTACGGCTTCCAGGGCTTGCAGGATGTGCTACACTCAGACTTCTGTATGTGACTGGCAGCACTGTTATCCAGGTACCACCTGTTGAATCAGAACTGAGAATTATTAGAACGAAACGAGAGCAATCCGGAAGTGTGACAGTACGACAGTGATAAAAATGAGTCGACCGCGTGTTGTGGGCTTCTGGTCTCCAGAGCCTTTTTCTCTCCTTGGGTTGGTGGAGCCGGTCTGGCTGAATTTTTACTCAACGCCCTCATCTGATTTTCCTCCAGAAGGACAGGATCAAAACTCCACCGATCTGGCTTGAGCGTCTTGGTGGAATCACACTTTAACCCATAAAACTAATCCAAGATTTCTGCAGGCAGCTCGCAGGGGTAGTGAAAAGCTTTCCCCGCCAATCTTGTGGGCTCGGTTTTTATCACGGTGCTGTTTTTCCAAATGACTTTCACTGAAATGCAAAACGCTCTCTGCCACCTGAGCTCGCTCGACATTCTAGGGTTGTGCAGACACGCCCGGGTTTACCTGCCCGCCAGTCTGTCCCAGGGCGGGGCGTGGAGGTGCGGAGCCGGGCATGGGCGTGGGAGACGGAGGTGGGGCGGGACAGCAGTTACCAGGGCGACAGGCAAAGCAAAACACATGCCCCCGCGCTTCCAACAAGACGTCGCCGCTGGAAATCAAAGATAGATCAGGGCAGGATCTTCCGGGGATCCCTGGATGGAACCACCCCAGGGTTTCCCGGCCGCCCCGGGCGGGGAGAAGTCGGGGCCTCCTCAGTCTTCCCAGCCCCGAAGCTGTAGGGGAAGAGGGGGTGCGTTCTGGGCGAGGCTTCGACCTAGGGGCCAGGAACCCGGGTGCAGAGAACTTGATTTTACCAGCAGCTCTGAGGATGGACGTCTGCCCCAGGGGGACACTGACTCCCCAGGGCGTGGGGTGGGGGTGGGGAGGAAGGGAGAGAGAGAATAAAGGAGTTAGCAGGACGCCCCATTAAGATCTTTACAGCCATTCTTCAGGAGCTGCGGGGTGCGGGTGCCGGGCGAGACCCGGGTCCGAAACACCTCTAGTTCTCACCCCAAACTAACAAACCGTGACCTTTGATCCCCTCCCTCTAAGTGGCAGGTGGAGGCAGGTGTCTCCGCCCTTGGCCGCGCCCCACAGTACGTAGCGCGGGCAGGTCTCCCTCCCGGGCAGGTGCGAAAGTCCCCGGGCCACACTTGCGTCCTCATCCAAACTTGCGTGGGCTATTTTTTGGGAAGGACCTGATTCTGCTGCTCTCAGAGCCCGGTTGGAGCCAAGAAATCCGAACCAGAAAATGTTTTTTTAAAGGCCGAAACCCAGTTCTACTGAGCCCGCAGCTGAGAACTCGGGACCTGCCTTTCCCCCGAGGTCGAGGGCACAGGGAATTTCAGCCGGGGGGCTCCATTCTAGGTGGGATCCGCGCGTAACCATGCAGTCCGGGCCGTGGGTCCCAGCCCAGTCCTCTCGGGGCGCAGAAGGGTGAAGGTGGGTTTTTCCCTAAACATTGCCCGAGAAGCGGGCGACCGCCGGCCTCGGCCCTGCCCGTGGAGACCAAAGCACGCTCTTTCCCACACCTCGGCCCCTTTCTAGCCCCTCCAGATTGCTTATGATTTCTCTTAAGTCTCTCCTTTCCACGCTCTTCTTGCTTTCTATGAAAAAACCACCTTGTGAACTTCAAACGCTCTGTGGTTGCTTTGAAAAACAAAAACAAACGATCACACGCGGCCCCGACAGGGTCCCACGGCCGCGGGTTCCCAGCGGTCCTGCAGTCGCTCGGCGCGTGAGCCCCGGAGCGACGCCCTCCGCGTCCGCGGTATCGGGCCGGCTTCACAGCAGCGGGGAACTTAGTGGACTCTCGGCAGGACGACTTTGGGCACCTCGGCCACCTGGGAGACGAACATTACAGCCCCTACCGCGCACCGTGCTCGACAAAGAGGCGGCCGGCGCGTGCGGGGTGGAGGTGGGGAGGACACTATCCTGAAGCTCCAGAAAATGATCGCACATTTTGGAGCAAGGTCGTGCCGGTTTCCCAGCCTCACCTAGTCGGGGTCCCAGCCAGGATCCGCCTCCCCGCCCCCCTCCCCCCAACCTAGCGGAGGGAGAAATGCCAGCGCGGTGGAGTCATGCCGCTGGCTTGGGCACCATTGGCTCATGCCTGGAACACGCAGCGGCGAGTACGCACATCTGGCTGCGCGCCCGGGCGGCTCCCGGCCTGATATGGAGCGAGAGGGCGGGCGCGTGTGAGTGTCCGCGGGGTGCCCGGCCGCCGGCTCCGCCCCGAGCTTGCATCACCGCCCTCCCCCCGCCCTCGCGCGCCCCGCCTTCGCCCCTCCTCCTTCCCCCCCTCCCGAGCTCTGCCCGGCCGGTTCTCCTGGAAGCTATTAATAGCATTACGTCAGCCTGGGGCTGGTAACCCGGAGTAAAGGGGCGCGCTGCCAGGGCCGGAGCTATAAAAACGGTGATGCAACGCACTCCGAGCCACAGTCGCACTCGGCGAGGCGCGCACTGCACGGCGCTCTCCCCGCGCCACCGCCGGACGGACGCACTGACCGCCAGCCAGCCCAGGCCGGCCTGCCCTGCCCGCCCTCCGGACCCTGGCCGCCCCGCGTGGAGACTCGAGGTGAGCGCCGTCGGCCGAGAGGACGAGCGCGCCCCGGCGCCTCGCCTGCATCCCCTTTGCGCGCCCCTAGTGACCTGTCTGTCCCCCGACCCCCGCGCCCACCCCAGCCGGAGCGCCCAGCCTCCGGCGGCGGAACCGCGCTAGCTGAGCTTCTCCCGGCCACGCCTGCTCCTGAGCGCTCCGGAAAGTTTCTGGCAAAGTGAAAGAACAAAACTTTCTCTTTTGACTTGGGGCGCGAAAGATCGCGGGGGACCGAGGACTTCGGGAGCCCAGCTCTGCTGAGCTCCGCGCGCTCGCAGCCGTGGCGGGGACTGGGCGCCAGGTGGGTGGCGGGGGTGTCCGAGGCTGTCCGGCTCGCTGTGCCCCTCCATCCCGCACTTGGTGTCCGGGACCCTCCACTCCCGACGAGAGGCGCGGTGGCCCGGGCTCCTGGCAGCGCTGCCCCGGCTCCGAGAGCAATGAATGGGGAGGGGACCCGCGAGATGGGGTCGCGGGCGCAGCCGCTGGGGGTCGCCCTGCGCGCCCCGAGCGCTCGTTAGGGAGCCGCGAGCGCAGGTTCCTCGGGACAAATTTAGAGGAGGCAAGCGCTGTTGTCGGGACGGGCGGCGGAGAGGGCTGCGTGCTGGCGTCGGGCTCCTGGGCTCGGGACTTCTTGTTCCAGTCTGCCACGCGCTCTTCTCTGCTACCTGTGGCGCTCGCGCTGGCCTTTCTTTTGGCGGATCTGCAGATTTGTCTGCTTTGCACCGGGAGGCGGCGAGAGTGTGGAGACGCTTGCAGGGACATTTGAGAGCTTGGATTTTCGGTCTAGATCCACGACTCAGGGCTTATTTACTGATGAGCTGAGTAGCCCTAGCTGGGAAATATGGACAGGTAGACACCACCGACCAAGAAAGGCACTTTCTAGCTGAGTATTTCCAGACCTTAGATGGGCAAAACTGAAAGAAAAGGGGCCTTTGAGGGGACATAAATGAGGGGGTCTCTGATGGCACCGGCTCATCTCTGAGGCAGTGGGGCGAAGGGGACGTTTCCGTGGGGCTTCTCTGCTCTTTCCTGACCTTTCCCGTTGAGTTGGTTCCACCTCTCTACCTGCAGTCCTTTGCATCTCCTTTACACATCGCTTTTCCTCCTGACCGTTTTCTTTTCCTTCATTTCTTTAGGGAAATCACGTACACATTCTTCCAAAGAAAGGAGTTGCCAAATCCTTGATGGAGCTGGGGGGAGGTGGGGGTGGGAATCGAGATTTAAAAAAATCTGGGTGTTCTCATAATGTGTCTGCATCTGTGTGGGTGACTGTCAGATCTTCTCTGTCCCCAACTTAAAGCAAAGGAGAAAGTGCGACGACTGTCCTGCCTGTGTTGTCTTTTCCACTTGCCATGGGGTGGTACTGCGACAAGCAGGCTGTGGCTTCAGCGTCCTCAGCCCCGTGGGGATGGGACTGACCCTTGTCGGGATGGTTCCAGACACAGCAGAGGCCACTGCCAGAACCCCTGTGTGGCAGCTGTGCCCTGATTGTTATAAACTTTCCTTTGTCCTTTAGCCATTATCTGATTTCTTCCTCTCTTGGCCTTTTTCTTCCATAAGCCCTCCCTGTCTTGGTCTTGTCTTGTCTCTTCGGTGGGTACCATAAAATCACCGAGGACCGTTTCCCCCGCGCCCACCTGGCTCATGGCTCTGTTCTCCCGTTGCTTCTGTGGTTGACCTCTGGATCTCGGTTGTGATGGAGTGAGATGACACGGACTGGGCCATGCTCTGGCCTATGACCTTGGGCAAGTCATTTCACCTTCCTGGGCCTCCCTTTATGTAATTGCAAAATGCAGATTTGACCGATGTGGCTCTCATAATTGGGCGATTGGTTCTGTGATTCCTTCTTTGTAAAAATTGGCCAGGCGTGGGCTTTGATCTGTGGCTCCAAGTGCTATCCTGTCAGGGGAAGAGGAAGGATCAAGCCAGGTGACTGTCACAGAAACGTTTCAAGGGAGAAACAGTTTCAGGGGTGAGAATTGGTAATCTCTCAGGTATGGAAGAGTGGTAGAGAAAGACTGGTGTCAGCAAAGAGCAAGTTGGAATTTACCTGGCGTCTTAGGAGGATAAGGAGGGGTTAATCAAAGTACACACAGACTGAGACTGATTGACCTGAAGTTCTTAGGGGTTCCAGTTAATTCCTGAGCATTAGAGCCAAACTGAGTGGACAACACAGTGAGTTCCCCTGCGCAGCAGGCAGTAGAGTCACAGTAATGAGGCATGCGGGAATCTCATATTTGCTTGCCCTTTGAGAGTTGGGGCGGGCAGTCTTGACCTCATTTTACGAAAGGGGGACCCAGGCTCAGAGAGCCAAGTGGATTGAGTGAGTGATGCTCCGCTAGTAACCTGAAAGCCCACCTTTCCCTCTCCAGCCTTCAAACTGGCTAGCACAAGGACCTGGATAGGAAGAGTTCATGGAGGGTCAGAGCGGACGCCCTCATCCCACAAGCTGGTTAGTGAGTAACTCTTAGTGGGGAGAGATGGAAATTAAAAGTGAAAATTCAAAACCCTGGTAGTTACAAGAAAATAAAAGCCTGGGAGCTGAACTTCCAGTTAAAGAAATACACGAGCGAGGTTTCACTTTCCTGAAAGTGATGACATTGTCAATGATATGTCACCATTTCTGATTGGCAATAATGAGGAAGACGCAGAGTACCATGTCTTTCATAAGGGGCGTGAACGATTTTATCGTCCATGTGGGAAGTCGTTGCAGATGATCGAAAGCCCCCAAAACATTGCTTCTCTTCAATGAAGGGGATGTCAGAGACTCTCAGCTTTCTAAAATTGCCTGAAAATTTAATTGTTTTCTGGGTAGGGACACGGTGTGAGTCTAGGCTGAATTGTATTCTAAGAGACTGAATAAAGGGCAAGCTGGGAAGTGCCCCGGGAAACTCAGCATTGGCCTAGGGAAAGCCAGACTTGCTGTGTAGACAGCCGCCTTGTCTGCAGAGAGCCCGTGTAACATTTTTACAACCCAGTTTGGTCCCCAAGTAAGCTCATCCGATGCTTTTCATAAAAACATTCCATGCCACTGACCTTCTCCGGTTTCTTTCCTTAGAACCGCTGACTTTATAAGGAGAAAAAAATTCCAAACGGCAGCCCACAGCCGTGAGGGCTCGTTAATAAACTGAGCTGGGTGGTGGGATGGACTACGGTGCAGTTCAAGCCACCTGTAGAGGAGAGAGTCATTCAGTCCTCCAGACAAAGGCCAGCATGATCAAATGGCCGAGTCTTAAACCTCTGGTGTCAGAAGCCTAGAGGAATCCACAGCATACTAAGATTATAGGATGGAGAGGAAAAATTTCAGTTCTGACTTGGGATGCTTCAAGGAGAGAATTGCATCCATTTCCTAGATTGTCTGTTCGGAAACTTTTAAGATCAAAGAGGGGGACCAGTCATTCCTCCACCTGGACCTCACAGGGTGGTGGTGCACACCTGTAATCCCAGCTACAAGGAAGGCTGAGGAGGATTGCAAGTTCAAAGCCAGTTTGGGCAGTTTAGAGCCTCTCTCAAAGTGTGAAAGGCTGGGGGTGTAGCTCAGAGTTCGCTAGATTCATCCCTAGTACCACATAGTAAGTAGACAATGAAGAACAAACTCACTCCCATGAATCCTTGCTTAGTCTCTGCTTCCTATTTCAGTTCCAGACCTCCCACCTGCTCCTCCACTCACCAAAAACATTGCTCTGTTTTTTGTTTGTTTTTGGCATGTGAAATAACGTGTTTGTTTTTGCAATGTATAAATTAAGAGCATGAGTTCTGAAAGCAGAGTTCCAAATCCTGGCACTGCCCCATATTAACTCTACGACTCTGGGCAAACTGTTTAGCTTGTCTAAATGTCACTCGGTGCGTGTGTAAACTCGGGCAGAGAACTGACCCATGGCTTCTCATGAGGGTGAGGTGACATAACGCACATCAGGTTTCTAATATGAAGGAGACACTCCTTAAATGTTGGCGATTTGCCAGGGGGCTTCCTGTCTGGCTGGACTTGGCTGATGGCCACAGATCCCTGGACCAAGTGGATGCTCCAGGGGACAGCTTGCCCAGACAGTCCCCGCATGCATCGCTTCTGAGACCCAACCGCAGGGGAGTGGTCACGGCTGCAGGGAGGGACTTATGGGGGACCTTGGAGCTGCTCTTTTCCTGGTGTCATGACTTGAGGGTCACTGGCCTAGAATGATACAGGTGGATGGGATCTCAGAGGCCTTTCGATTCCACCACTCCTTCCCTGTTCCATTCATGCAGCTGGGCGGCATCCAGCTGGTCAGCCTACATTGCAAGCCAGGTGCTGGCCAGGCTCTGCATAAAGCCACAGCAGAGACTCTGAGCTGAAGTCCTGGCCCAAGCCACCTGCTCCTTAGTGCCTGAGCCAGATCCTGGTTCCCCCTTTACCAGCAGCCCAAGCGTCCTACACCTTGAGGCTAAACCGCACCCTCTCAGATGTCCAGATCTCAGCACTTCACTTTTTCTTAGACCCTGAGGTCCTCTGCTGCACTGACTGCAGGCTGGGAAGGGCTCATTGTTCCCCGAGTCCCAGCCATCCCAGCCCCAGCCAAGGACTGGGGCGGAGAAACACCCAGTCTCATTCCTGCTACTTGGATCCAACTTCCAGGGGGGAGAGGCTTCTGTGTGTGTGTGTGTGTGTGTGTGTGTGTGTATATATTTGCTAAATGTAAGGATTCCCCACTTCTTGCTTTTACTTCCACTCACTGATAGAGTCCGCTTGATTTCAAGGACCTTCCAAGTTTCTTTTTAAAAAAGACTGAAAATTGGAATACAGAATGATCTTTTTTTTTTAAGTTCCTCTTTCGGGACTGAGGCCACATTTGCGTACGTGCACACCAGCCAAAACTAATAGCTCTTATAACAGTTCAGAATAGCCCAGAGCATCAACCCTTACACACTTCAGTTAGGCGTTTTATCCACGTCACCACAGTGTGTATTTTAAGAACCCTTGCTCAAATGAGGATGGCATGAAATGAAAACCAAACAGAAGGCTGAGGGGTTGGCGGGGCTCTGGTGTCGGGGGAGTCTCTTGACCCCGGGGGAGTCTCTTGACCCCCTCAACCCCCAGAGCCCTGAAGCAGTTTGGCTTTCAATGTGTCTTTCAGCAAAATGATGCTTCAACACCCAGGCCAGGTGTCTGCCTCAGAAGTCAGCGCCTCCGCCATCGTGCCCTGTCTGTCCCCTCCTGGGTCACTGGTGTTTGAGGATTTTGCTAACCTGACACCCTTTGTCAAGGAAGAGCTGAGGTTTGCCATCCAGAACAAGCACCTCTGCCATCGGATGTCCTCTGCGCTGGAGTCAGTCACCGTCAGCGACAGACCCCTGGAGATGTCCGTCATGAAAGCCGAGGTGGGTTCCACTGCGTGTGTTCATTCTTTCTGCGCGGGGGCTTTGTGCACCTGTCACCTGCTGGGCTGCAGCAGGGAATAAAACAGACGAAAGCGCCGCCCCACGGAGCTTGCCTTCTGTGGTCTCAGTCTGCGGAGAATGCAGAGAATAAATAAATGCCTGGCACGCTAGAAGAGAAAGGTGCAAAGGAGAAAGTGGGTGAAGTGGGAGGAGCGGGGTTTGCTGTTTTACACTGGGGAGGTGTCACTGAGGGTGGCCTGTGAGCAAGGACTCTGGGGAGAGGGAGAGAGCCACATGGCGAAAGAGAGTCAGGACCCCCGGACTGGCCTGTGGGGGGAGAGTGGAGCAGGGAGGGTTGCACTGGGTCAGGAGGAACCCTGCAGGTGCTGAGAAGTAGGTGCTTCTGGGTCTTGCTTGCAGGGCAAGCTGCTTTCCTAAGAGCCTGGATCTAGGGTAGGGGAGAAAGAGGACCCAAGGGTGACTGAGTGTTCTAGCACACAGCAATATAGGAATGGAGTGACTGCTTGCTGCCAAGCTTGTGCCTGGAGGAGGTTGTGCTGTCCTAACCCCATGGTGGGGAGGTCCAGCAAGAAGCTACCTACAGGGCCTGGAGTGTGGAGCAGAGTCAGGGCCAGAGATCCCGAGCTGGAAGCCAGCAGCATAAGGATGGGCTCTCTGTATTGAACTTTCTGGAGGAGCGTGCAATACGATGATTTTTTTTTTTTTCATTATGGCCAGGACCTCAGGGACCAGGCAGCCAGCCCCATGCTTCCTCTGCAGCAAGGCTGTCACAGCCGTGGTTCCCAGCGTCTGCCTAGGTCACATATGTCTCAGACACTGGTTCTGCACTTGGCAGCCTTTCATGAGACACCTGCGACAACGGGCATAGTGGGGAGTTTGAGGCGTGGCTGCTCGTGATGCTTCAGTGACTCAAGGATGTCACAACCAAGATCTTGCAGGGTCACTGACCTTTCTGCTGTGGTAGGAAGGCAGGGATATTTCAGGCTTACTTAACTGGCATAAGTACAGCCTTTGGGCAAGAGATAGTGGAACTGATGTAAAGGCTGTCAACTTAAAAGAAAGGTGGGGGAGAGGGTAGGAGTGTGGCTCAGCAGTAGAATGCTTGCCTAGCATGTGCTCAGCACCGCACAAAAGGCAAGTGAGTCGATAATCTCTGATTCTGTAATTGCTCCTCCCTAAAACTTATCTGAGGGTGAAATGAGATGACATTTGTGAACGAACCAGCAGGGGACCTGGTATTTGATAAACAGGAGCTGAAACTATATGGTGCTGTGGCCATTGGCATCATTTGGGGCATTAGCTGTGCCCCAGATTGATCTCAGAGGAGGTCACAGATAGACCCACACAGTGTTCACCAGGGCCCAGTCTAGTACTGGACAGTGCAGGGTAGATCATGGGACACTCTGGGAAATTTCTTTCCTGGTTAAATACTTTGAGATAACAAGGTACCATGGAGAGAAGGGAGGGAAGGGTGAGGAAAGGAAAAACAAAAGCACTTAGGAGGGATGTCCAGAGGAAGAAGTGGGCAGAAACATCCTGGAAAGCCACAAAACTTGTCTGTTCCAATTCTGTGTTTGCCAAGTGACTTCTGATCTTAATTCAGTGTCACAGCAGAGTTACCTACTGGGAAGAGACTGGGCCAGCGGAGCTAGTTGACTGTCTGATCCCCTTGGTAACCTGATTCTCGTCTTCAAAAGAGACCCAGAGCCTCTGAGAGCCACAGGCATCCTATGCATCTGGGCAGCATGAGCCTGGGTTTCCCACATTCCAGTCCCCTTGGGAAGGCGACGACGTGCTAGAACAAGGCAGCTGAGGCTTTGAGACCATGCAGGGAGGGAACAAAACCCCTGGCTTTCCTTCCATCCAGGTTTTGTCACCTCCTATTCTGAGGACAGCGAACTGGTGATTCTTAGGGCTTCCCCTGACACAGTGCAACTCTGTGCCCCCTGCTTCTTCCTCAATGACACGAGAGACCAAAGGACATGATCTGTAAAAGCCATCTCCATCCTGAACAGTGTGAGACTCTGAGATCTCTGCTGTCTGCAGTGCTGACCCCTTTCCCACCCATCCAGAATACCAGTAGAGTTCCAAAGGAAAGATAGCGATGTGTGGTTAGTAGTAGTAGCAAAAGCTTATGCAGTATATGCTACGAGCTAAATACCATCAAAGTGTTTTACATGTATTTACTTACTTCTCATAGCAACCATATAGGGCCGGGAGTTTGGCTCAGTGGCTTAAGCGCCTGTCTGGCAGGTGTTAGGCTATAAGTTCAATCCCCGGTGCCACAAAAAAAAAAAAAAAAAAAAAAAAAAAAAAAAAAAGAAGAAGAAGAAGCAGAGACTCATAGCAACCATATAGGTTGGTGGTGTTATTGATCTCATTTTCACCAAGGAGGAAACTGAGGCTCAGAAGGGTAAAGTGCCCATAGTCTTACAGCGAGTAAGTGTTGACCCTGTAGAAATTTAACCTAAAGCCTCAACGTGTCCCTACATTACTCTGAGATCTAAGATGCGAAAGGTACAAATCCTTCTTCCCCCATTTCTCCCCCTTGTGCTTTGCCTCTCTGTATTACAAAGCCTCCACCTCCATCCAGGCAAAGCCAGTGTCATCTCATACAGAGAAATAGTTAAAGACTGACACGAAGTGACGATGGAATCCCGACAGCTGCCAGGAATCCCACACTCTTCTCTCTGTCCAGAGCAGGGACCAGTGAGGTGACAGGGCCTGACGCTGGCAGCCTAAACTGTCTGGCGCTCGGCTCACCCAGAGTGCGTCACCCCAGCTCGTCTTTGGTCTCTAAGCCAAGTCCAGTGGCCAGATGCCAGTTCCTTCTCCGTCCTGACAAAGCCAGGGATTGTCATGGGGACCACATCCCAAAGCAGCAGGACAGGGTTTTGTCCTCCCAGGAGCACCGGGCTGCCTCAGGGTGAGGCACAGGCTTAGAGATCACTATTGGTTTATCAGCTCAGTCAATGGATGCTTGTAGTTCCCCACCCGTATGTAGCACCCAGCCGTGGCTGATGGAGGCCACCTGGGTTGGAATGGATTCAAGTTCCTCTCCTCCAGGGGCTCCGTGGGCATCTCCCAAATTCAGGAAGTTGCTGCCACAATGCCTCACGTGAACACAGAGGTGACTGGAGTTGCCCTTGGGCCTTGGATCAAAGCAAAGGCAGGTGGAGAGGGTGGTCACGCCGTGGTCTTGAGGTCACTCCACATTTAAGAGAAGGGACATATTTACCAGGGTCTGTTTCCCTGTTCTAAATGATTATAGTTGGTCCTAATAATTATCAACATCCAAAGTCCAAATCTGTTTCTAGAATAGGTTAAGATGTTACTTTACTAATATTTGCAGTATAATCTTGTTTTCATGGTTGGTTTTCGTCCCTCATTCTCAAGTGCGTGCCTGTGTTAAGGGGCTGCATGTCAAAGTCTAAGGGCTTTGGTTTCCTGGGTCCCTTGACATTAAGGCTGCCCCGCTTTGCCAGATTTTGCTGGCAAAGCGGGGCATGGTGTATTTTGAAGTGGGTGTCATTTCGTGGTAGCATTAAATGTGAACCTTTTGGGTTTTAAAGGTAGCCCCTGAAGAAGATGAAAGGAAAAAGAGGCGACGAGAAAGAAATAAGATTGCGGCTGCTAAGTGCCGAAACAAGAAAAAGGAGAAGACCGAATGCCTGCAGAAGGTGAGTGCGCCCCAGCCCTCCCTGCCTCCTGTCCCCCACCAGCCCTGTGTCCCCATCAGAAGGAGAGTCACAAAGCCCCTCTCTGATGGTGTTTTCCTGCGAAGGGCCTTGTAACTGGTAGCAGAAACTCCCATTGCGGGACGCGGAGGTGGCCACACTGTTAGCACAGCGGGTGGGACGCTGTGGGTAGGAAGAGCCGGCTGTGAATGAAAATCTTTCAGTGGCCAGGCTTGCAGCAGCCTTGGCCGGTCTGGGTCTGCGCAACCCCAGCAGCCTCCAGGCCAGCATGGTTGGAGAGGTTTTTCACCTGCCCGTTTTCCCGGAAGGAAACTGCCAACTCCTATTTGGCTCCATATGAAAAAACCTTTCATTCATCTCCTCAAACACTTTATAGCCTGGATCTGAAAGCAGCGGTTTACATTTTCTTTGGGTTCCTGTCTTCTGCCTCATGAAGCTGTTGAGCTCTGGCTCCTGGAGGAGCACTGGGTAGAGCGGGGGAGCCCACGTGGGCCTCGGAGCTCAGTGTCTTCCTAGTGGCTGCCCTGCTCCCCCAGCATGGACGGGACAGAGAACAGTGCCAGCCCAGGTGCCACAGGGCCCGGGGGTCCCTGCTGATCACTTCAGTTGGCCCCTAGAAATGAGGAAATTTGTGTGTCGCTGAGTACATTTTTGCTGGGAAGGTGAGCTTCTCAGTGAGATCAGTGACTCCCAGAAGACTCAGTTTCGGGTCTTGGTGTCCTGCATGTGGGCTGTGGGACCCTCACAGAGATCTCTGAACTGTTGATCGTATTCCTGTGCCGGCCCTGGTAGCATCAAAGCCTCCTCGGCAGCATCTCCGGGGCTTCTCTGAAGAGGGCCCCAGGTTCAAAGGCTTCTCCCCTCCCTAGTGCTGTGTTTCCCCCTTTATGGGGGGGGACATGGTCCCTTCTGCAGGTGCCCCCCCAGCTTGATGGGCCCCGAGGTGGCTCCCTTCCTCATGCCTCTGTCACTCGTCCCCCAGGAGTCGGAGAAGCTGGAGAGCGTGAACGCCGAGCTGAAGGCGCAGATCGAGGAGCTGAAGAACGAGAAGCAGCATCTGATCTACATGCTCAACCTGCACCGGCCCACGTGTATTGTCCGGGCTCAGAATGGGAGGACTCCTGAAGATGAGAGGAACCTGTTTATCCAACAGATAAAAGAAGGGACGCTGCAGAGCTAAGCAGCCGTGGCGGGGGGCATCTGGGGAGTCCTCGTTGAATCCTCCTTTTCCACCCAAAGCCCCGAAACCATTGGAAAGCTGACTTCCTGTGCACCTCTAGAATCCCAGCAGCCGAGAACCATCGAGGCGGGAGGGCCCAGGGTAACTCCGCCGGGCCTTCCCTCTTTGGACCAGGGCGAGAGCATCCTTTGCCTCAACTCCAGGATTTAGGTCTTAACATCCTGGCCATTCTTTGATGTCCAGATGGCCCCTGGTTAGGGTCCTGCCCCTCCGTTAGGACTCAGGCAGAAGTGGGCGGGTGGGGCCATCTCCTCCGCAGCAGCCGCGTCCCTCCTGGGCACACGGAGCGAGAGTGACAGGCATCGAAGTTGCGCGATGGCCAGGGCTGTGCTTTCTAGCAGATACGCTGTTGTGTTCGGGAATTACTGTGTGCAAGGCATTCGTTTCAAAACTAGGCGCTGTGCTCTTTTGAGGTCTGTTTCTCATGACACTGGCGCCACCTTTCCGTGATTATCCTCAGACCCGGGTCTGAGAATCTGGGATCCATCGCCCTGGGTAGTGTCTCATGAGAGTGTTCAGGGGGCCGGAAGAGCTTGGTGACCCCAGAGAGCAGAACCATCCTGCAGGCCAGGAGTGTGAGGGCTCCTTCCCCCGGCACCCGGGCGTTAAGGAGCAGTCGGGAGCACGGCCCCAGGTCCTGTTGCAAACTTAGTTTCAGTGTCCTAGGAAGAAAGTGGAAAGAAATTTCAACTTGCGAGAGCTTAGGACTCTCCGCTCAGGCCGGGAGTTATTTCTAGGCCAGAAGAGTCAAAGACTATTCCGTTCTCCTGTCCTGGTGGTCAGAAGCCAGGCAGTGGAGACCAGTGATGGATGCAAGGCGTTAGCATTACTGGACGTTCATGTGTTGTTCTTGTGGAGCTGTGTTAAGAAACCTGGCCCAGAGCATTTGCGGCTGTGAGCGGTCACTCACTCACTCGCACTGGCCACAGGACTCTGGCTACTGTCTGTTAAAATTCTGATGTTTCTGTGAAATCCTCAGAGTGTTTGATCCTACTCAATAGTATCATTACAATTTTCTGTAAGAGAAAATATGACTTATTTATCCTAGTATGCCTGTCAGTATAATAAATATTGGAACCAAGACATGGTAAATGTAAATGTTGTGCTGGCTTCTGTTTTTCAAAATCTGTGGGTGGTGGAAACCTAGCCACTCCCCACCTGTCCCTTCTCTGTGTTGAGGGCGATTTGTTTTGAATATCTCGGGGTGTTAACCTGTGTTTCTTGGGGCACCATCAGATGGGATCATTGACTTTCAGTTCTTTTCCTCAGTCTATGATACCTGAGGCTCAATTTCTCATTGACAAACCCTGAAACACAGCACCAAGCAGATCCTTTAGGTCAGCTGTTTGGCGCTAAGATACAAAATCTGAATTGCTGAGTACTGCATCTACTTTGTTTCTCTGAAGGTCCAAATCCCTAAAACACCTGTTGTCCAACTCTAACCTCTGACACCTCCCTTTCTGGCACAGTGTTCCCCTGAAGGAGTCATCTGCTTGGATTACAAGTGCCATGACATCCAAATGTGTGTCTCATTGTTGCAAATGTATCTTAGATATCACAAAAGAACGGGAAGAGAGACAGGCGAAGAGAACAATTTTGGGCAAGATGGGTACAGTAGTTCCAAGGAAGGCATTCTGCTTAGTTTTTTGGACTTCCCAGGTCAAATGACCCCTTAGGTCTGGCATAGGAGCAGGCTCCCTGGCTCCCTCCTGGGCCCATGTGTACCACTCCCAGGCTGGAGATGCAGGTGAGCACTCTGCACCCTTCACTGTGCTATTCTGAAGACACCGACTTCCTTAAACATGACATTCATCCACCAGAGTGGTGCGCCTGCTTCTTTGAACTCCTAGTTGGTTCCTTTAAATGATCGCATATGACACAGGCTTACCAATTTTGCTGCTTTAATTGTACATCAGGGGCTTTTCCTTATCTGTAAAGAGTCACCTGATTGTTAGCACCTTTCACCATTCTCTCGTTATGTAATTTGTGTTCCTTATCTCGGTGGAGGCGAAAGTCCCCTTCTGGTGGTTAAGCTTTGATTATGTTAACTTGATTGACTTGAGAGTCACCCCAGGATTAGTAAAGCACACTTCTGGGTGTGTCTGGGTGGGTCACAAAGGTGTGAAATTAGGGACTATATCTGATCCCGGGCCTCTGCCTCCCTGGCACTGTTCCCTTGCTCTGCTGCCCCACTGACATGTGTTAAACGTCTTCGTTCTGCCACACACTTCCACCATGATGCTTCTCCCTTAAAGCCAACCAACCATGGACTGAATCCCTTGAAACCAGGAACCAAAGTAAACTTCTCCTTTAGGCTGTGGGTGCTGGGTAACGTGTCTCCAGGAAGGGTGCTACACCCTGCATTAACCCTCTGGTCATGGGTACAGTGGCACTGCCAGCCGCGATGAGACTCAAGACCTTTGTAAACTGTCATGGACAGCAGTGGGTTAGAAGGAAGGGAGAGCCGGTGATGTCGAGAACAACTGACCTGAGAATTGCACTGTGTTGTTAATGTGACCATAAGTTCTTTTAACAAATGCTTTCAGATTAGTTGTTTTATGGATCCAAATTTATGTTTTGATACTTTAATAAAGAAAAAGATGAATATCGAATCACTTGGCTCATCTTATTTCACATTTGAAGAAGGGAAGTTGGGGGGATTCCAAGAGTGTAAATGCAGGTGCAGACGCCACCAGAATAATTAAACACCTGGGTGACGATGACCTGGCCTTCGGCTGCCTCCTGTGGTGACATCACACTGGCAGGGCCTAGAAAGCCACCTTCCCTCTCTCTGAATCTTACCCTGAGATTTGTCCTGTCACCTGTTTCAGAATAAAGAGTTTGAAGGGCTCTGCCTCAGGATGGGGGATCTGGAATCAAGTCCTTCCTGTCAAGTAGTAAAATGGTAACCATTTCCCAACTGGTTCTTTATCTCTTCCCATGATCTTTGAATAAACTCTTGACACCCAAACCCACATTGAGCTTTCTCCTCTTTTCCCCACCCCACACTGTTTCCTCCCCCCACACCCTGTTTCCCCACCCCACACTTCTAAAAGGAGGCCTGGGCAGTGCACCAAGCATCTTTCTATGTCTCAGGGTGCCTGATTCTGGAAACCCTTCCAGGTTTCTTATGAAAAGCTGTACTTGGGAAAGAATTCTTGCAAAGCACTGCTGAGGACTATTAGTAGCTTATGTTTATCAAATAGGCAATATGCTACAGCTTTATTCACATTATCCCATGTGTTAATAAGCTGTTACTATAGCAAAATACCTGAGAGAATCAGCGTATAAAGAGGAAAGGTTTCTTCTGGCTCACAGTTTTGGAGGGTCCAGTTGATGGTAAGTGAACTCATTGCTTTGGCCATGGGGAGGCAGCACACTGTGGTGGGGGTGTATGGTGGAGCAAAACCACTCATGTGATAGCCAAGAAGCAGAAGAGTAGAACAGGAAGGGGTTAGAGAACCACAGTCTCTCTCCAGGGCACACCCCAGTAACCTAAGTACCTCCCAACAGCCCCATGCTGTAGACTAAGCCATAACACAGGGGCCTTTCAGAGACCTCCAGATCCCAATGGCAGCATCCCAGTAGGTGCTTACCATAGCTGTTATCCCCATTCTACAGAAGAGCAGCAGCTTGCCCAAGGTCACACAGTTGAACTTTCTAAAACAGAAGCATGGTTTTTTAGCTGTAACAGTTTCAAGCAGTTCCTTAGCAGTTGCTCCATTTCCTCCTCCTCCAGCCTCTGGCTGCCTCTTGCCTGTCCTGGCATTTCATAGACATGGAACCCTACAATCTGTGGCCTTTTGCATTGGACTTCTTTCCTTAGCATGTTGGTAAGTGCATCCACGTAGAAGCATGCACCAGCACTCTGTCCCTATTTATAGCTGAATAGCACTGCATTGAGCAGATACTCTACACCTTGTTTATCTATCCATCCGTGGACAGAGAGAGAACCTTTGTCCTCAAGGAGGGACTGAGGTGGGATGTCAGGCATAACAATCACCAGGGAGAGGAGAGCAGGGAGCAGGCCCTTCTCGGAGCTTCCAGGACCAGCTCAGAAGTCGTCATTCCGTGGCTCACTGTGTCAGATGGCAACAAGGCTGCAGGCATAATGGCACGTACTCCTCACTGGAGTAAATAGCTCCAAACTACTGCTGCCTGGCTGGGCAGTTAGCACCAGAAGGTGTGCGACAGGCTCCTGGAATTTAAACTTACACATCCAGTCCTGCACCCTCACTTCAGCATTTCACTGAGTAGAAGGTGGGAAAACATGGAGAAAAACTGAGGGACTTAAGAGAATAGCTGGGCTCCTGCACCCTGGGTATAAATGGAGGAGAGGAACTCAGGGCACCCGCTAGATAACTTCAGCCCCAACTCAAAGTCTGAAGTGGTCCTGGGTTCTCCATCTCACACACAAAGACACGTGCGCACACACAGCCACGCACACATATGCACACAATTTGTTATGAACTTCTCATAATGCACCAAACTCAGCTCTTGTGGCAATTAAATCAGTCCTCTTTGAAAGCATTTAACTGGCCCAAGCTCTTTGCAAGGTAGAGTTCTGCAGCCGTCTAGAACAGAGGTTTAGAATGGGCTAGACTTGGATTTGAATAATGGTATTAATTTGTGAATGCATGCAATTGATACAACCTCAGTTTCTTTACTTGTAGGATAAGAACAGTAACAACAGTAACAAACTCAGTGGGTTCTCACAATAACATGCAAAACGGATAGTGCAGTGTCTAGGAAAAGTAATCGTTAATTACTAATTTAAATATTAATCATTAAATGTCAGGGTTATTACTAAAGCTCATCATCATCAAGATTCACTGAGATCTATAAAGGGTGGTCTGAAGAGCAAGGCCACCAATTCTGTGTTATTCCATAAAATTAACCAGGAAGGTTCAAGTCTACCCCCATCACCTGACCTTATGGTTTTGTACTTTGTCTAGTTGTTGAATCCTTTTTTTTTTTTTTTTTTTTTGGTTTTGGGATTGAACCCAGGCCTTTACACTGAGCTTCATACTGAACTTTTTAAAAAAATGTTTTATTTTAAGCAGGAGTTGCTATTCTCTTTACAGATAAAGTCAATTTTAAGCCAATGCTGATTAAGACAGACAAAGAAGGTCACTATATCTTGGTAAAGGGCATGATCCAAGAGGAAGAGATAACAATCATAAATATATATGTAACAAATATTAGTGCACCCAGTTATATAAAACAATTATTAATGGACATGAAAAATGGAATAAGCCTTAATACAGTTCCATTGGGAGACTTCAATATCCCGTTGTCACAAAAAGACAGGTCAACTAGACTAAAAATCAATAATGAAACATTAGAACTAAATCACACTTTTGAGCAAATGGACTTAGTAGATGTCTATAGAGTCTTCCACCCTACGACATCAGAATGCACATTCTTTTCAGCTGCACGTGGGACATGCTCTAAAATAGACCATATACCTGCTCATAGAACATGCTTAAGTAAATGTAAAGGAATTGAAATTATCCCATGCATACTATCAGACCACAGTGCAATGAAATTGGAAATCCATGCCAAAGGAAACCACAAGAACTTCATCAACACACGGAAATTAAATAGCACTCCTGAACAATCAATGGGTCACAGATGAAATTAAAGAAGAAATTAGACAGGTTTTACAGTTGAATGACAATGACAATACAACATACCAGAACTTGTAGAACACAATGAAAGCAGTCTTAAGAGGGAAATTTATAGCAGTAAATACCCATGTCAGGAAAACAGAGCAAGCTCATATAAACAACTTAATGTTGAACCTCAAACTTCTAGAAAAAGAAGAGCAGGTTAAACCAAGCTCATACAAGGGAGGGAAATTATAAGAATCAGAGCAGAAATTAACACACTGGACACTAAAAAGACAATTCAATGAATCAAAGAATTGATTCATTGAAAGATAAAATAAAATTGACAAACCCTTGGCCAACATTATCAAAAAAAGGAAAGAAAGGACTCAAATCCATGCATTTACAAATGAAAAGGGTGAAATCACAACAGACCCTGTAGAAATCCAGAAAATCATCTATACCTACTTTGAAAACTTGTATTCTAATAAGATGGAAAATACAGAAGAAATAGACAGATTCCTAGGTACATATGAATTACCAAAGTTGAATCAAGAAGATATAAAAATCTTAACCCAATATCAATAAATGAAATTAAAGATGTAATTAAAAACCTATCAACAAAGAAAAGTCCAGGCCCTGATGGATTCACTGCTGAATTCCACAAGAAATTTAGTAAAGACCTAACACCACTAGATCTCAAACTCTTTAATGAAATTGAAAGGGAAGCAATACTCCCAAATTCATTCCTGGAAACAAGCATTTCTCTGATTCCAAAACCAGAGAAGGACCCAACTAAAAAAGAGAATTACGGGCCAATCTCCCTAAAGAAGATTGATGCAAAAATCCTCAATAAGATACTGGCAAACAGACTGCAACAAATCGTTGAAAACATTGTATGCCATGATCAAGTGGGATTCATTCCAGGGATGAAGGGATGGTTCAACATACATAAATCCATAAACGTAATACATCATATTAACCAGGCCAAGGATAAAAATCATATGATTATCTCAATAGATGCAGAAAAAGCTTTTGACAAAGTCCAACACTTACTCATGATAAAAAAAAAAACTTCACAGAAAATTGGAATAGATGGTCTCTATCTCAATCTGATAAAAGCCATCTATGACAATCCAATAGCCAACATCATACTAAATGGACAAAAACTGAAATCTTTCACTCTAAAATCAGGAACAAGACAAGGATGTCCACTGTCTCCACTCTTATTCAACATAGTCCTGGAGAGTTTAGCCAGAGCAATTAGACAAGAGAAAGAAATAAAAGGAATAAAGATAGAAAACAAAGAAGTTAAACTAGCATTATTTGCAAACGACATGATACTGTACCTAAAAGATCCCAAAAATTCCACCAAGCAACTTCAGGTTTTACAAACAGATTTAGCAGTGTAGCTGGTTACAAAGTTAATACTCAAAAATCAATAGCATTCTTGTACACGAGTAACAATCTCACTGAGAGAGAAATCAAGGAAACAATACCTTTTACAATAGCAACCAAAAAATGAAATATTTAGGAATCAACCTAACAAAAGATGGAAAAGACCTCTACACTGAAAACCATAGTACTCTGAAAAAGGAGATTGAAGAGGATATTAGAAAATGGAGAGATATTCCATGTTGTTGGGTAGGAAGAATCAATATAGTGAATATGGCCATACTTCCAATACTGTTACACAGATTCAATGCAATCTCAATCAAAATTCCAATAGCATATCTCACAGTATGAGAGAAAGCAATCCTAAAATTCCTCTGGAACCAGAAGAGACCTAGAATAGCAGCGGCAATCCTGAGCAACAAAGACAAGACGGAGGCAACATAATTCCTGACCTGAAATTATACTATAAAGCTACTGTGTTAAAAAAAAAAAACAAAACAAAAAACAAAAAACAGTGTAGTACTGGCCAAAAAACAGACTGAGGATCAATGGAATAGATTAGAAGATCCAGAAACAACAACTCTAGACACACTAAGTTACCTTATCTTTGACAAAGGTGCAAAACACATTCACTGGAAGAAAGATAGCCTCTTTAATAAATGGTATTGGAAAAACTGGCTTTCCACATGCCGAAGATTAAAACCATATCTTTCACCATGTACTAAGTTAAAATCTGAACAGATTAAAGATCTCAACATTAAAACACAAACACTAAATCTGCTGGAAGACAGAGTAGGTAAAACTCTTGAAGACACTGGTGTAGGCAAAGACATTACGAATAAAAGCCAGATTGCACAGGAACTATCACAAAGAATCAAGAAATGGGATCTCATCCTACTGGAAAGCTTTTGCACAGCAACAGAAACCACCAACAGAGTAAAGAGACAGCCCACAATCTGGGAGAAAATGTTTGCCAGCTCTGCCTCAGATAAAGGATTACTATCGAGAAGATATAAAGAACTTCAAAAAATCAGTGTTCCAAGATTTAAAGACCCAATCCATAAACGGACATCTGAGATGAACACACACTTCTCAGATGAAGAAGTACAAATAGCAAATAAATACATGAAAAAATGTTCAACAGCACTGGTCATTTGAGAGATGCAAATGAAAACTACACTGAGATTCTACCTCACCCCAGAAAGAATAGCTAGTATTAAGAAGTCAACCAATAATAAATGCTGGAGGGGCTGTGGAGAAAAAGGAACCCTTCTCCACTGTTGGTGGGAATGTAGACTGGTGCAACCACTGTGGAAGTCAGTGTGGAGACTGCTCAAAAAGCTAGAATTGGAGGTCCCATTTGACCCAAGTATTCCCCTTGTGGGTATCTTCCCAAAAAAACTAAAAACATCATACCACAGTATTATATGTGCACCTATGTTTATAGCTGCCCAGTTCATAATAGCCAGATCTTGGAAGCAACCTAAATGCCCCTTGACTAAGGAATGGATGAAAAAGATGTGGTATTTCTATATAATGGAATACTACTCAGCTATAAAGAATGATAAACTAGACATTTTCACACTTAAATGGATGTGCCTTGAAAATATACTTATTAGTGAACTAAATAAGCCACACATATATAACCATCATATTGTTGCTTGGGTGACAAACTGAAAGAAAATTTATGTATGTATATAAAAAATTAGTTAAGATTGCTAAAGAAAAAGAATTTTGAGTGAAAAGTAGTTTTCACAGGGTCATTTTCAGATTACATTTTTATTGTGAATTGTCCTTTTGAAAATAATACGGCAGTCATAACAAAAAAATAGTCATACAGCTTGTTTCTCTTGATTCATTGAGGGGAAAGTTTTGTGCTAATAATTTTCTGGACAGTGTTTCATGTCTAGACCTTATATTTTAAATTACTGTGAATATAACAACATGTACTGTATCAATTATTGTTACTTTCCTATTGGCCTATTTTGGAATTCTGTTTTACTGTAATCTCTTACTTTTTTCTGTTTTTTTTTTAACTTTTATTTTGAGACAAGGTCTTGCTAAGTCACTAAGTTGCCCAGGCTGGGCTCAGACTTGTGATCCTCCTGCCCCAGCCTCCCAGAGTGCTGGGATGACAGGAATGTGCCAACATCCCTGGCTAGCTATCGAATCTTTTGAATTTGAAGTGAGCAGGGAAGCATTTGCACAAAAATTTCCCGTTCGAAAAAGAAAAAATGTATTTTGGCGCCTACCCGAGTCCCTGCCAAGGTGGTCCTGTCCTCTGTGGGGGCAACCAGAACAGGGGAACAAAGGAGCACGTGCCAGTGACAGGTCACAAAGGCAGCAGAGGATAAATACAGCAGGGCAAGGCTGGAGGCCAAGAGGGTGGCCCCGTCTCCCACTAGGACTGCAGTCTGTAGTCTCCTGGAGAGATAAACAATATCACAGGTGGAGGTGAGGGGCTCAGACCCAGAAGAAAGCTTCCCTGGACCCCCGCACACGCCGCACCTTTGAAGAGTCCATCTGAGGTCCAGACACCCTCCGGTGGCTCTGGTCCATGGTCCCTGCTCCCACGCCTGGCCTGGCCTGGGGAGGCTCTGAGGCTCTGAGGGTCCTGCAGGCTGGGCTGGGGCAGAGAGGCCAGCTGTGGTGCCACCCTCGGGACCAGGAGCACAGCGATCCCTTACCTGCCAAGGACAGCGAGGCAGACGACCCTGTCATGACAGAAGATGGTCACAAACAGTGAGTCTCTGTTGCCCTACTACACGGCCCAGAGCGGCTCCGGAGCCGGCATGTTCAACACCGCCATGGGGAAGCTGCAGCGGCACCTGCACAAGGGCGAGTACGACATGTTCAAGTACACCCCGATCTTCGAGAGCGACTTCATCCAGATCACCAAGCGGGGAGAGGTGATCGACGTGCACAACCGCGTGCGCATGGTGACTGTGGGCGTCGCCTGCACCAGCCCCCTTCTCCTGATCCCCGATGTCATGCTCCTGGCCCGGCCAGCTACCAACTGCGAAGAGATCGAGGGACTCAGTCAGGTCACCAAGGGGAAAAGCCGCAAGGGGACAAAGCCCTTGGAGCTCACCAGGCTTCTCCCGTTGAAGTTCGTGAGGATCTCGGTTCACGACCATGAGAAACAGCAGCTGCGCCTGAAGTTCGCCACGGGCCGGTCCTGCTACCTGCAGCTGTGTCCTCCCCTCGATGCGTGCGAAGACCTCTTCACCTACTGGGAGAAACTGATTTATCTCCTGCGGCCGCCCGTGGACAGTAACAGCAGCACCTACGCCACCCCCGCCGAGGACAACCTGTGCATGCCTGCGCTGGCTGACGAGGACAGGACGAGCCTGGCCGCCTCAAACTCCCAAGGCAAAGGCGACCAGGACCAGGTCAGCATCCGGAGTCTCCATGTGGTCCCCGAGGTGACAAGGGCCAGCTCTGCGGCTTACGCGGGTGGGGAAGGAGTCCAGCCTGGCTCTTCTGACAAATCCACTGCCACACCCAAAGTGTCCACCTCAAAAATAAGATCCACAGAGTTTGCCAAAGGGTCGGCATCAGGGACAAAAACCGAGGCAGTGCCAGCTGGGGCAGCAGCAGGGACAGCAGCAGGGACAGCAGCAGGCACCTTGAGTGTGGCAGCAACCAAGTCAGGCTCTGGACAGGTGCACGCACCCCTGGCAGGGGCAGCCTCTGTAGGGGAAGCAGGAAGCAAAAGCCCTATGGCAGGCAGTGGCCAGACCTCCCCGCAGAGGCCGAGGGTCGCCTTGGCAGGTGCTGTGAAACAGTTCTCAGAGCCTGAGTCCCGCTGCATCTCTCCCAAGGACACCATGAGCGCCACGTTTGCGGGAGGAGAAGCCACCAGCAAGGGTGCTGGGGGAGTGGCCAACACCCCAACCGCGGGAGTGACGGTGAGCACAAGTCCTGAGGGTGCAGAGGCCAGACAGCAGGGCGTCCCCCAGGCCGGCGAGCCCACCCGCAAGGAACGAAGGGAAAGGAAGGAGAAGAGAGAGAAGGACAGAGCCATCAGTAGGGGTTCCCATCACCGCAGGGTGCATGAAGGTCACCACAAGAGAGCGGGGGACAAGATGGCCCGAAAGTCATCCAGTCGGTCCTTATCCAGTCACAGAACACACAGAGCCAATAAAAAGGAAAAAGGCAGCCACCGCAGTGCCAGGGGCAGCAGACACAGTCGCACCCGCAAAGGCATTGGCCGAACCCCCATTGAGAAGGAATCCAGGACCTCACACAAATCCGGGAGGAGTTTATCCACCAGGAGCTCAGGTTCCACGCCCAAGAGACTCGGCAAGATTGGCTCTTTCCTGAGGAGCTTCCGGGCCAGCCTCAGCACAAAGGGGGTGGTCTCACTGCGTGGTGGCGATGTGGACATCACGGCCAAGGCGGTGGAGAAGACCAACTTGGAGGCCATTGTGGAGACAGCAGAGAGTGGCCAGGGAGTGGAGATGGTTGGTTCTGTGACATCTGAGGTCATCGAGGCAGTGACCTTTGAAGCCCATTAGACAGCACCCAGAACCAGAAGCCGCAAAGGCCCCCAAGAGCACCCGAGAGAGCCTATTCTAGCTTTCTTTACTGCAGGTGAAATAAAGAACTATCCAACCTGAGAATGGTTTGCCATGATCTGTGTGAGCACCCATTTTCATCCGCTCAGTGGCACTCAGTGGCGACCTCACAGAGGATTCTGTGACGTCAACTGCGCTGCGGGCTGAGACCCCTGGACCCAGTCAAGGGAAACCCCTCACCCTGCTCAGCAGAGCTGATGTGACTGCTCCTCCTTGCTGGACCCTTCCCAGCTTTGGTGACTCTGGGCTGTGGCCAGGAGGCACGGTTCTACCTCCATGGTTCCCCACCCTTTTGATAAACTTTCCTGGGGAATAGGGCCACTCGGGGGACAGGGAAGGGGAGCAGCAGCATTGCTGGCAACCAGAACAGGGAGGGCATTGTCTGACTGAGCCTCTCCATGCCTGGGCGTGTGCCCTGGAGAAACGCACATATATCTTAGGAGATGGGTGTGAGAATGTTTATAGCAAAATAGTAGCAAAACACTGGAGACAGACCAAGTTCCCGCCCCAGAGCTGACATTACAGCGGGGTACGGAGTGACAAACGAGACGCAGCGACACATCTGCATAGATACATTCGCTCATCGTGATATATACCTCACAGGATATAATTCCACAAGGTCAAATAGCATATTGCATCCATGTCTTATAAACCTGGAGTCAGGAATCACGGCGTGGCCAGCACTAGGTTCAGTGCTTTCCCTAGGGTGGAGAAGCCAGCGGTGGGAACAAGGAGGTGGCAGCGAGATTCCTGGTAGTGTTGGAAATTCGTTTCTTAGGCAAGGAGGTGGGGTCAGGTGTTTATGATTGTTTTGCTGTCGTGCAGTCTCACACCTCCGCAATCAGTGTGGCGTGTCCCTGCCATCACAGTGACAGGGGTGATGAACTTGCTGTGGCCCCAGACCCTTGATCAGATCCCTTTCCCCTGTGTGTGCACGCAGTGACAGAAGCTTCCTTTGTCAAGGCTCAAACTTTAAAGGATGTGTGCGAGAAGCCACGGTTGGCTCTTCAGAGGGAAGGGAGGGCCTCTCTGTTTTACAGAGGAGGACACTCCAGGTGGTAGCTTGCCCTGTCACCTGCGGGGCCTTTGCAGAATGGTGTCACAGTGTCACGCAGCCCATTTCTTTAAGCAGAGTCTGAGGCATGTGCAGGAGGAGGTGAACAAGCGCAGAGAGACAGGGCCACAAGAAACCTAAATCTCGAAGCCAGGCGTGGTGGCGCACGCCTTTAATCCCAGCACTCGGGAGGCTGAGGTAGGCGGAGCGTTGTGAGTTCGAGGCTGGCTTGGGCTACAACGGGAGCACAAGGCCGGCCTGAGCTACATAGTGCGACCCTGCCTCAAAAAAACTAGGGCTGGGAGTTTGGCTCAGTGCCTTAAGCGCCTGCTCTGGCAGGCGCGAGGTTGTGAGTTCAATCCCCGGTGCCGCAAGAAAAAAAAAAAAGAAACTTAAATCTCTTCGGAGCTGAGCTCCTGAATTTACTGAGTTAAGATCGGGGAAAGATGGGGCAGTGTTATGGATTAAAAACTGGTGGTCAACTTAGCACCAGCTGAATTAATTCAGCTGGTGTTGAGTAAAGATGACCCACCTGAAGAAAGTTACCAGCATAAATAGAGACGTGGAGAAGAAGAGCAGGGCATTGTGGGTTCTTTCAAGATGCTGTTTTGAGCCGATGGTTCTCCTGGAGGTGCGTGTCATGCTGGCTTCCTCAATATGGATTCAGCCATTATCATCAGAGGAGATCGGGACCTCGTCGGTGAGAGTGGCTGTGGTTCACGTTTGCAGGAGCTCTGCTCCTCACATTGTGCATCGCTTCCTGGCTCCAGAGGGGAAGCTGTGTGCTGGAGAAGCTGGTCACGCTGGGCTTCCTGACCTGTGCTCAACTGTTTTCATCGTTGGAGGAGCTCAGGACCTCGTTGCCGCTGAGGATGGCTGTGGTGCTCTTCAGGGCAGCCCTGCTTCTTCTTCTGAGTGTGACTTCTCTGCTCCCATGTAGAACCCTCAACCCACTGCACAGCTCCTTCACCCCGCTGGCATAGACTTTCTAGTCCCACCGCTGACCTTTGGCCTTCCCAGCACAGAACCATAAATAGACTGGCGTGAGTCCTTATTGTGGGCTCTTAGATTTCCAGTTGGATTTGAGGGAGGCATTGTCATGCATTTGGGTCTCTAACTGGACTCCTGCAAGACATTGCTGTGGGATCCAGGCCCTCGGTTAAATATCCTGGGTCTTAGTGTTGTGGACAGATTTTCGTGCACTTTCTTTCGTTTAACTCTGGGTGACTATTATAAAACAATATTACAAATTCTGTGTCCTTTATGCAGTTGTTCTCCCTGTAACCCCTGACTACAACAGCCAGGGAGGCTCCTAAGCCCCTGTAAGCTGGAGCCCCGAATCTGGGGCAGGAGCCCTCCTGGTCTTATCTGAGGAGCATCCAGCTGTACCTGGCTCCCAGACTCCCTCCAGCTGTGCCTGCCCACCTGGCCTCCACGCAGCTGTAAACAGAACTCCTGCAGGGATTCCAGGCAGAGCTGGCCCCAGGGTGTTCCTGAGAGCTGGCCCCAGGGTGTCCCTGACTCTAAAGCCCAGTCACTGATTACACTCTGGAAAAGTCAGGGCCAGACGCTTTTCCTTCTCCATGCTGAATCTCCAGGAACTTTCTTCTGGTGATCCCCAAAACAAATCAACCTCATGCAAAGGAGGTATGAGTTCCCTATGACTCCCTTGAGGTTGTGACCACTGCTGTTATTTTATTCCTAAAGGTGCTGCGGAAGGAGCCACAGACTTCAGCACATGGGTGAGGAGAGGGCTCTTCTGTCACCTTTGGGGACAGTGGTGTGGGGTGGGCACCCCACTGAGAAAGGATGAGGGCCCAAGGGCTGACCACATCCACGGTCTCCTCCCATAAAACAAAGTTCCTGACCCCAGGATGAAGAATTACTGGAGTGAGTCAAGTTTTTCTTAAGAAAGGAGGGGACATGCCAGAGATTAGATACGAATCAGCCCTGGGAGGAAAACAACCTCACAATCATTAACCCAGAGCTCCAGAATAGGGGGGTGGGGTTGGGGGGGGTGTCAGGGAGATGAATTAATAGTTTACTCCTGACTACCTTTTTCCTTTGGCTAGAAAGGTGGGACAAAATTACAAAAGGATCATATTGCATTCCTCCAATCTGAGATTTCCACACAGGCCAGTGTAGGTAAATACCAGTCTGGAAGACGAAAATGTAATAAAAGCATTACCATAGCACTTAGTCATCTGTAAACTTCTTTTAATGTACCTGCTCTCCTCCAACGTGCACGTCTCTCCATTTAGCTGATCAGGAAACGCGTTTCCCGCACCAAAGGACCCTGCTCAAGGTGCAGGGGGTCTATTTCATGCAGCACCCACTGTGTGCTGGTCCTGGGACCCCCCATATCCCTACAGAACTAGAGGAGGAGACAAGGTAGGGGTGCTGATCAGTCTTACAGATGCAAAGAGAGATGCATGCTCAGGAAGGGGAGCTGTGCACAGCAGGGCTTCCGGGGTGTGGGAGGGCGTCGTGGGTCAGGAAAGGCTTCACAGAGGAACCGGCAGTTTTGAAGAATGAATAGGGCAGGCAATAGGGAGCGAGGGTAAGGCTGGAGGAGATGCTCAGAGAGGGTGGAGAGAGAGGATCAGGCCGTGGAAAAGAATACACGGCCAAAGTGCACAGCCTGAAATGTCACCAAGTGTTGGGACAATTGCAAGTGTGAGGTGTGATCAAAACATAGGGTGAGGGTTTAAAATATTTGTGAACGTAAAAGGCACATTGCCATTAATCCTCCTCCAAGTGCTGCCCCTTGCTTCGAACACCTTTCTCCCACGGGTCCTGCCACTTTCTGAAGCAGTTCTGGAAGTCCTCTTTCCTGAGTGTTTTTACAAGATATGATCAAAAATACAGTGAATGCTGCTGCCTGGTGACAGCCAACAGGAAGGCAGGCTCATAAATACCCGACACCGTCCCCTCCAGCGCTGTGTTCCCTGCACCTGACACTGTGTGATTTCTGGTTCTTCCCCAAAGTCAAAACGACCATGCAAAGGAAACGATTGGAATCAATTAGGACCCGAAGGAAGACTCCCAGGACTGCTTCCGGAAGTGTGTTTGAAGTGGGGGTGGGCAATATTTGCATGCGTCTTTCACTGAAACACATTTTTAAAAATTGACTCGCTATATATTTCAGCCACACCCTGCATTTCAGCCTGGACGGCTGGAAGGCCAGGAGCAAGGAGGAGCAGCCAGTGGCCCTTGGGGGCCTGGGGGGGTTTGTGACCGTCCCAGCCTTTGGCAGCCACCCGAAGGCGAAGGCCAAAGACCAGTGTCTGATGGCAGTAAGAGCCTGCGGCTCCAGGAGATCCTTCGGGAATCTCAGCCAGAAAGGGGGAGCCTGTAACTTAGGGTAACCTGCGGAAGGGAGATGGAAGAAATCAGAGTCAGGGGATGTGAAAGCAACGACACAAGACAACCGTCCTCCGTCTCGAAAGACACGATCACAGTTTAGGGCTGCACTGGTCTACGGGTGGCAGGACTAACGAAAGCAGAGGTGTCTTCCTAGGGGACGCGAGACGCAAGTTGCACCAAAGCAGAAGAAACGTGTAAGTTCTAGACAGCGAAGCGGTCAGACACCAAGGGAGGGCAGCCTGGGAGGGGATCGGCGACCTCAAACTCTCGCTGGGCTCCGGGCTCAAGGCGCCCCCTAGAGCCCCTTGTGGCCATGTGCTGCCATTGCAGGTTGTGCTTAAGGGAGCGGGGCCAGGACGCAACTGAGTCGCAGTCACCCTTCCCCTGCTCCCACCGCAATTTGCCTCTTGCTGACGCCCTGATCACCAGCCCATCCTTCAGGCAGAAACCACTCCTGCAGTAGACCGAAGCCAGAGGCAGGAGCTGGTAAAGAGGCCGTGCCTCTCATCCGGGCAGCTGCGTGGCTCTAGGCCACCGGCATTCGGATGGCAAAATGTGAAAGGGCCGCTAGACGGCCCCTGAATGGCCCCCTGTTTATTTTTGTTCTTTGGAGACAGAGTCTGACTGGGTAGCACACGATGACTTCGAACTCAAGATCCTCTTGCCTCAGCCTCTCAAGTATCAGGGTAATAGGCGCATGCCATCACTCCCAGCGCCCTCCATCCACATCATTATAAGTAGGACTCGTAACCTAGTGGGTGCGGCACGGTGCACATAAGTTCTCCAAAAGCAGAAAGGCGCGGAAATTCGGACTCTCCCCTTTGTCAGTTTAGAGAACCTGGACTGCTATGGAAGGAGACCACATCCTTTGCCAAGTACTAAGTGGGACACCCCCCGCAGATGTACCGAGGGGTTGCATCCTGTGTCCTGAGGCCGCTGGGGAGCAATGCCCAGCGGGGTTGGTCCCAAGCTGCCCCCAGGCGATCACTTTCTACAGCTTCCCTGGTCTGCAAAAATTTAGGAAGCATCTTCCCAGATGTGGCCGCCTGCCGCGGAACGGGGTGCCCACGACGCCCCCGTTTCTTCCCCCAGCGACCCCGTTGCAGCCCAGGGCACCACCACAATGCAGCGCACGCAGGCCGAAGGAGAAACAAGGACAAATTCAGCGAGTTTTTCATAAAACTTTCCACAAAGCTAAACCTGCTCCTTGGTGTTTTGTTTTGCAGCACAACATGTACAGGAAAATGCCTGCGCCACAAGGACCCAGCACCTGGGGAAAGAACAAGGTGGTCTGCACATCCCACAGACCCACCCCCTCTCCTCTCCTGCATTGCCCCCCACGCGAAGCCCTGTCCTCGCCTAGAACACCATCCGTTAGTATCGCTTCCTTTCCAGCTGTATATAAATGGAATTACAAAATAAGCACGCTATCGCGTTTACGAGATTTGTCCGTGATTTTTCTGCCAATAGCGTGCTCGTTCTCTTCACCGTACAGGAGCGTTCATTGTGCAAATGCCCTACGATTCCCTCATTCACTGCACCACTGATGGGCGTCTCAGTTGCTCCTACTCTGGGATGGTAAAGAACGATGATTCTATGAGCATTTGTTCAGTACTGGGGATTGGACCCAGGCCTTTGCACAGAGCTACATCCTCACCCCACCTCCTTTTTGAGTTAGGGTCTCACTAAGTTTCCCAGGCTGTCCTCAAACTTGCAGTCTTCCTGCCTCAGCCTCTAGGAGTGCTGGGATTGCGGGTATGTGCCTATATGCCTGGCTAACATTTTTATAAAATATGTGAATGTTCATAAATTTCTGTTCGGCGTATACTTAGGAAGGCAATTAAATATATATACATTTTCCGCTTTAGGAGATGCTGTGAAGTTATTTTCCACAGTAGCTGTGCCATTTCACATCCCACCAGGAATGTATGGGTGGGGGTCTGCTTGCTCCACACCCGGCTAGCACTGGGTGTTGCTTTTCTCGTGTTAGTCTTTGTGGTGGAAGGCAATGGTGTCTTCCTTTGCTTTTTCTTTGTGAGTGTGTGTATGTGCATGTGTGTGTTGGGGCTTGAACCTAGGGCTGCCACATGCTAAGCACACACTACATCATTGTGTAACACACCTAGCCTGGGGTAATGGCTTTTATTCCTTTTATGGCAAAATATGATTTTTCCAAGTATAACAGCTCAAGGTTCTGAGTTCAATCCCCAGCACTTCTAGAAGATGTGAGTTTTGTTGGAATGTCCCTTGAGAGCAAAATCAAAGTTGGCCTCCAAATTAGTTTTTAACTTCTCACATGTATTTTTTAAGGGGTTTCCATCAGTATTTGAAACAAGAGACTGATTTGTTGTTTATCCTCTCCTACCATCCTGCCCCAGGACCTTTTGTGCTATAACAACTAGTACCCTAAAACTTTGTGGCCAAAAGCAGCCATTGTTTTTTTCTGTCTTATCAGTGGTTCTGCATCAGGAATCTGGGCAGGACTCAGCTGGGCGCCTCTTCTCCTCCCTGAGCTACACGGTGAAGCTGGCCGGGAGCATTCGGCTGGAGCCGGGGCTGGTCTGGAGGGTCAGGCTCTATCACTTCATTTCCACCTGGTGCCTTGAGGGGAATGGCTGCGAGGGGGACTTTGCAGATTGTCGCTGACGTGTGACCCCTGCACAGGATGGGCTCAGGTGTCTCTTTGGCTCCATTCAGTGTCCCAATGTAACCAAATGGAGCTGCTGCTGACTGAGCCTCAGATCCACTTGGAAAATTTTCGGCACATTGAGGTGGTGAAGGCTGCCGCAAGCCGAAAGAGAGAGGGGCTGGACCACACGCCTCTTGGAGGCAAATAGCAAGAGCAAATCAGAAAACAGCATGTGTCATGGCTGCGCCATTGAGACTGTCTTTAGAAAACACAATTTCCGGGCCCCAGTTTCCACACCAACCCTAACAAAGTCAGCCTGGCCCAGATGGCCTGGAGGGGCGCTGAGCTCACTGCTTTTCCCTGTATTCTCTCCCTCTCTGTCCTCTACCCTTTCAGGTAACTAAACTCAGGAGGACCTCATTTGGGTATTTCCCAGCCTCTTCCTCCTGCCCCTCCCCATATATTTTAAAACTCTGACATCTGGGAGATGGTGAGATTACTGGGACGCCTAGGCCACGTCACATCAGCCCTGGGAGGGTCTTGGCTAATCCTAGATACGCTTTACATATGAGGAAGTTAAGGCGGAGAGAAGGGACTTTCCCATGGTCCTACTTCAAGTAAGTAGCCAAGTTCTAGCTGGCGCAGCATAAAACATAGCTTCTAGGGGGCCTCCAAGAACAGCCATTTCTGACTGCCTGGAATTCAGCTGCTTGTGTCTGTTTCCTGTTCATGACCTCATCATTTCAGTGATCTCGGGCCTCTTGATCAAGGAGCGAAACTAAGGCAGGCTGAGATGGATGGGGGCGTGAGGATGGGACGGAACAGCTGATAGACAGTCAACCAGCCCCTCTGACCACACCACCGACCCTGGTTGTAGTTACTGGGTTTTTTTGTTTTGGTTTTTGTTTTTTCTGATGGTGAGGTCTAAAAATTCTCTGAACCCTGACATTAACAAGCAACCCACATACTACCTTTGAAATTTTCCAGGCATCTTGGCATAGTAAGTGTAGCTGTAGTGACAGAAGGCAAGTCGAGAAGAAATCCGGGGTGATAATGGCCAAGGAGAAATGTCTGTGGCCGAGCTCCAGAGATAGCAGCTCTGATACTACAGCACCTCCAAACAGGAGGAAGCTAACTCAGGCCCAAGTGGGGACCCCAAACCGCTCCACCAGACATCCCACCCCATCAGCAGCTGGATCTTGAGAAGAACAATAAGGGCTGGAGTAAAGGTAGGGGTTGGCACTTTGCCCTGGGGTCTGAATAATTAACCATGTAGGGAACCACCTGTCATCCACCATCAGGCACTTCCGGTAATTCACAAGCTCATTGCTTTCAGCCTACAAAAGAGCAGCTCTGCAAACGGGTCAGAAGCTGAGAGCGTGGCCCGGGGACTGTGGCTCGGAAGGGCTGGCCCTCGCGCCCTGGTAGAGCCTGCACCCACCTGCAGGGGAGAGGCTGTGGCTTGTTGCTTCTGGATCTCCGCAAGTGTTTTGAGGCCTGCTGGTCCCGTCTCCGGGCACTACTGTGGTCAAGCCACCGGTCCTTCCATTTGTCCTCTTCTCCGGAGCACAGAGAGACAATGCCAGTGGGTTCTGGCTCCCGCTATGCCCGGGTTAAGCACCAATACACCCTCCCTAGTAGCCCACATGAGCCGGGAGGGCTCCCCATCTCCTTCAACCTGGGGTCTCTCCCTGCGGCCCTGGTGGTCCTTCCTGCCAACCAAACGGAGGGCCAATTTCTTTTTCTCATGTTCCTCTCCTAGAGAGGGAGAGAAAAGTATACAAAAGGAAATTTTGTAAAAGGAAGAAAAATCATCACGCTGGCAGAAACATCATCAGTTCCAGTGGTCATTTCCCAATCCTGGGTCAGGCAGAGCCCATGCCTGGCCCTGTCCGCAGAGCCTGCTCCTGCTGCTGCTCCTGCTGCCGCTGCGGCTGTGGCGCTTGGGTTGATGTTGCAAGCACAGCTGGCACAACTGGCATGCAGCCAGGACGCTGGGCGACACCGTGTTTCCCTGCAGGCTCTTCTTTGGGGCCATGGGTGTGACAAGTGTATCCACTGAGTGCATCCTTTCTGCCAGCCACACTGTTCAAAGGGACTACCATGGGTGGTTCTTGCTCCACAACTCTGCGAAGCTGGTGTTAGTGTCTCCATTTTACAGATTAGGAAACGGAGGCACAGAAGAATTAGAACTTCCCCAAGACCCTCAGCACTACAGCCAAGATTAAACCCCAAGGGGTCAACATGGGGACCCACACTCCTGGCCCTACCTGGGACTGTCTCTGTGGAGGGGATGGCCTTGGCGGGTACCTGACCTCCGCTGTGGCTAGTTGCCAGTCCACAGTCGCAAATCAACCAACTCTGTGGCTGGCTGGGGGATCTGGGTACTTGGGCGCCACATCAGGGTAGTGGGGACCTCAGTGGGGACGGCACCATTCCTGTCCTGGGGCCATCTTTCTCTCCACTGTCTTGGCCACTGGGAAAATGAACTGCAGGTATGGGTGGGGGGTAGGTGGAAAAGCAGGCCCGAGGCTTATCTTGCTGCTGTCTGTTACCACGGGAGATCTGCAGGCAGGGATGACGAAACCCCTCGCTGACAAGTCAGGGCTGCCACTTCCTCTGCTGCTTCCCAGGGATGCAAAGCTGGAGCTTATTTGCATTCATTCCCTGACTTGCCTGGACTCAGAGTCCAGGACTCTGTGGTATGCTAATTTATGCAAACCAAATGCAAATGATTATAGAAAGCCTAGTATCCCCGGATTTACTGGAAATAAGAGGATTCCCTGATGGGAAGACTTAGGAAAATTTTGGAATCACCCTCACAAAAAAAACTTTAAAAGAGTGGCTTTCAAGCGGGTGTGGTGGTGGTGACGCACACCTGTGATCCCAGCACTTGGGAGACTGAGGCAGGAGGATGGATTGTAGAAAGTTCAAGACTCCGTCTCAAAAAAACAAGAACAAACAAGCAAAAAATTAAAACTTAAAAAAATAGAGTGACTTTCAGTTGGGGACGGAGGGTGCGGCTGGAAGGCAGAGGAAGTCATTGGAAGCACGCGTTCTGGTTTCCACAGCCATAGCTGAGCCACCTAACTGACAGCAGAGGAGGAGAACACAGTCAGGCCACCTTGCCTTCCCACCCTCCCCTCTCCTGCTTTTGAGCTCTGGTTCAGCTTCAAGTCCTGTCAAAACAACCCCACAGGGCATGCTGCCCGCCCGCCCCGGGGAGCTCCAGCAGGACTTCCTCTTTGGAAACAGGCATTTTATTTACATCTCATTTCCCAAGACACTCGGCAATCCTCCTCCCCCTTCTATCTCCTGCACAGCACTTGGCCCTCATCGGGTGTGGCTGCTGTCATGCACAGAATGTTCTGGAACTGAGCCAGGGGACTAGGTGGCCTGGATGTCCTCACACGGGAGAACAGCTCAAGGGCAGATCTGGGGCCTGAAGGGTTGGGGTAGGCACCTCACTTCCAGAAGCAGGGAGATAAAGGCCTCTGCAAGAAAGAGCAGGAGAGAGTTGAGGGGGCCCCAGAAGTCACAGCCCATTCTTCTGTCCCCAAACAGAGATGTACTGAGGGACCCCAAGAGAAAGCAGCTGGCCTTGCAGAGCTCAAGGGAAGGGAAGATTCTTCCAAACTATTTCCAACAGCGTACTCACCCTACAGAACATCTTTTACTTATATTAACACAAATGCTTGGTGCCTCCATGGAAGTCATTTTACCCTGTGCTTTCCTCCAGGTGAGTAGAGAACAGCTGCTCTTGGCTGTCAGGGTAACACTCAGCAAACCCTAATACCCACTGGGAAAAGACCTGCAACCCCCAAGACTCAGGGGCCACCTCGTGGCTTCCAAGAGACCATCCAAACTAACCAGCAGATGTGTGTGCCCATCTCTACCTCCCTGACTGGACAGAAAGGTTGCCCAGGCCAATTTCCAACAAGTCAATATTTGGGGAACGTTTTGCCCACAGGAAGGGAAAGTGCCCAGCTGTGTATTTAAACAGGAGGGGATGCTGTGTCCGGAGGCTTTATACGATTGTCTCCTTTAATTCACAACGGTCTCATTGGATGTGTGGCATTTTCATTGTATAAAGGAAGAAACGAAGGCTAAGAAAATTAAAGTCCTTTGCTCAAAGTTACACAACTGCCACTCTACCAAACACAAGCTAAGACTAATAATAGTTTAGCATGATAGAGTCAGCTAACCTAATTTTTTTTTTTTTGTATTGAGAATTAAACTCAGGGAGGACTGAGCCATACTCCCAGCCTCTTTTAAAATTTTACTTTGAGATAGGGACTTGCTAATTTGCCCAGGGTGACCTCCATCTCACAATCCTCCTGCCTTGGCCTCCTGAATCCTGGGATTACAGGTGAGCACCACCATGCCAAGCTCAACCTGATTTTTCAAAGAGGGAGCAGCAGAGAGTTATTGGGAGAAAGGGAAAAAGAATAGGCAAAGACTTGGGAAGACCTCTGCTTTCCCCTCAAGTGTTGACACAGAGGGTCAAAGCTAGAGAATTAGCTCTTGGTCTGAACACTTTGTCCCTGTCCCTAGAACGGCAAACCTGCTGGGAGAGGGAGCCATGACGTCCACCTGGTCTGTTATCCCTTGTGCAGGACTTGTTTGGTGGGAGATTATATCTACTGCGTCCATACCATCTGCCGGTGATGTAGTCCCAAGATCTTTCAATATGTTATTTTGTACAATTTTCCCATTTTACAGATGGGCAAAGTGAATCTCAGAGAACCTTAGACTGTCTACTAAACTCACCAGGGGAGGGTGAAAAGCAGATTCCTTGGCCTGGCTACAGACTGCAAGTCACTCTGCCTGGGGTGGAGTTTGGCAGTCTGTGTCCCACACTCCCCCCACATTTGGGACATGAAGAAAAAAACAGAGAAGGGAAGTAAGTCTCCCTAACTCATTCCTGGAAACAAGTATTACCCTAATACCAAAACCAGAGAAAGACCCAACCAAAAAAAAAAAAAAAAAATTACAGACCAATCTCCCTAATGAACATAGATGCAAAAATCCTCAATAAAATACTGGCAAATAGAATACAGCAAGTTATCAGAAAGATTATACACCATGATCAAGTGGGATTCATCCCAGGAATGCAGGGATGGTTCAACATACGGAAATCAATACATGTAATACACCATATCAACAGGGCCAAGGACAAGAACCA
>RJWM01013339.1:0-53755 GCA_004363535.1 Dasyprocta punctata
CAATGCCCTTAGCACCTGATAGAAACAATTGCAAATAAAATACATCATACTTCAAAGCCTCAAGAATTTCAACAAATTTTGTTTTTAAAAATGTGAACTATTTCAGGACTTTGGGAGGCTGAGGCAGGAGGACCACAAGTTTGAGTTCCACTTGGGCAACTTAGTGAGAGCCTGTCTCAAAATAAAAAAAGAGGAGGTGTAACTCAGTAATCCTCAGTATCACACACACACACACACACACACACAAATTAACCATATGAACAAGAGGACTAGATACCATGTGTTCCCATAAAATATGCTGGGCATAGTAGCACATGCCTGTAATCCCAGCATTCAGGAGACTGAAGCAGGAGGATCACTGTGAGTTCAAAGCTAGCCCAGGTTCCATAGTGAGTTCAAGACCAGCCTGAAGTACATAGTGAGACCCTGTCTCAAAAAACCAAAAAAAAAAAAAAAAGCCTACCAATGGTAAAGTGAATAAATAATCACACTATAGAATATTAAACAGCAACAAAAATAAACAAACTAGAACTCCACAACCACACAGATTAGCATTGTAAATCCAATGCTAAGTGAATAAAGCAAAACTTGAGCTATACTGGGAATGATTCTCTTCACACAAAGTTCAAAAGCGGAAAAATCTAAATTATTTGAACAGCACAGATAAACTGCAAAAAAGCTGTAATAAGTGGAAATCATCATAAGAGCACAAGTACGATTACCCTGACAAGGGAAAGAGCGCACGGGGGCTGCTGCTGTGCCGGCCATCTGCCGTCTCTTGAGTTGAGTGTGGAAGACATAGATGTTTGCTTTATAATTACACATTATACTATGCATTTATATTTTATGCACCTTTCTATATGTGAGTTATATTTTACAGCCAAGTTTTTTCTTTTTAACAATCAAGTTTTTAAATAGATAATATCATAAGTAGCTTTATGACAACATATTTGACAAATTAGGCAAAAATGGGCAAATTTCTAGAAAACTGTTATTTTTTAAAACTGAACCCAAATGAAAGAGAATATCTAACTAGTTCTATAGGGCTGGGGAAGGTGGCTCAGTGGTAGAGCACCTGCCCAGCCAGTTCCTGGGTTTGATCCTCAGCACTCTAATAAATAAATAAGTAGTTCTGTAACTAGTTGTATTTTTTGTCTAGCACAAGGTAACACATTCTACGAACACAAGCCACACATCCATTGCCTTACGGGCTCTGTAGGCTGGGAGTCTGGACACAGATTAGACTGCAGTTGTCAACCAGGGCTGGGGTCTCATCTGGAGGCTCCACTGGGGCAGGAACTTGCAGGTAAGATCCCTTTCCTCAAGGGATGTTGGCCATGGGTGTCAGCTCCCAGCTGGCTGTTGGCAGAGGTAGCCCTGTCTCCTGACCTTTTCCACACAGCCACATGCTTTATCAACTTGCGCAAGCCACAAAGGCAAAAGGGAGAATCTGCTAGCAAGCAGAAGTTATAATCTTATGGAACCTAATCAAGGTGGTGACATCTCATTTTTGCTACATTCTGCTGGTTACAAGCAAATCCATCATACGTCCCATCCACACTCGAAAGGTTGATATCAGAAGGCAGAGACCATGATAGGCCATTTGAGGGTCTACCCACTATGTGAATTACAGGAATTGTACCTGGCTTATTTCATTTGGCATAATGTCTGTACAGTGTATCCGCACTGTAGCATGTGTCACAATTTTCTTTTTTGTCAAGAGGCTGAGGTAGGAGGATTGTTGTGAGTTCAAAGCCAGCATGGGCTACATAGTGAGTTCAAAGCCAGCCCAAACTACATAGTGAGACCCTGTCTAAAAAAGAAAAAAAATTTTTTTTCTGTTTTGAAAGGTGAATAACATTTTGCTGTATGCATGTATCACATTCTGTTTATCCATTCATCAACTGATGGATCCTTGAATTATTTCCACCTTTTGGCTACTACAAATAATGATGGGTTTTATTTTTAGTGTAATTTGCAGATATCAATACACTTCATTCCTAAACATTTCAGCATGGATAACATCGACTAGAATTCAAAATTTATTTACATTTTTTTAAGTTGAAATTTTGGCATAGCGAAAACACACAGATCTTTAGTGTATTCTGGGGCTGGGGGCAGAGCTCAGTGGTAGCGTGCTTGCTTTGCCTGTGTGAGGTGCTGGGGTGATCCCCAGCACGGGAGGAAGAAAAGCTTACATAGATTATCGGATGAATTTCAGCAAATACATGCATCTATGTTCCCAGACCCTTACCAATGTGTAAGACATTTCCTACACTGGGAACTTCCCCCGACTCCCTCCTAGTCCATTCCCAGACACCCTTGCCCAATCCTCAGGCAACCACCATTATGTGGCTTGGTTTGGTTTGGTTTGGTTTTTAACTTAAGATTGGCTTCCCCTGCTCCAGAACTTCATACAGTGAGTGCTGTTTTGTTTTTGGTTTCTTTCATTCAGTGTAACAATTTCGAGATTCATCCCCATTGCGGGCGTCCCCGCAGGCCCTTCTGTTTCATTGATGAGCGGCACTCGATTGTCTGAACATAACAGGATCCATTTCCCCTGTTGATAAGCACCTGGGCTATTTCTAGTTTGGAGCTATTGTGAATAAAGCTGCTATGAACTTTATACAAATCTCTCATGGGCATGATTTTCATTTCTCCTTGGTAAATGCCTGTAGGTGGAATTACTGCTCATCTAAATATTTAATTTTATAAGGAACTGCCAGAATCTTTTCCAAAGTGGCTGACCCACTTTACCCCTCACCCACAATATGTGAGAATTCCAGGTGCTCCTCATCCTCAAGCACACGTGGCGTTAGCTATCTTCTCTCTCTCTCCCATTCTGGTGACTTCTGCAGCAGCATCTCATTGTGGTTTGATGCTGTCTTGTGCCTTTGTCTGTTTTGAAACAGGGTCTTGCACTGTAGCCTATGGAGATCTCGAACTTGCAACCCTCCTGCCTCAGCCTCGGTCTCCTAAATGCTGGGATTACAGGTATGTATCACCATGCCTGACCCTAATCCCTCTCTCTCTCTCTCTCTCTCTCATCTCTGATGTACTACTGTGTAGCACTTTTGCAGCTTTCTCTACAAGGAGTAGGGTTCTTTGGAGGGAGGGGTCCAGACCAAACTCTTCTCTGGGGCTAGTGACCCTTATCTTTTCCTTCAAAACAGAGAACTGGGCACTAGGGGCTGGCGAAGGAAGGGGGAGAAGCTATGGAGACATAAGAACCAGGCGGCTCCAGAGGACTGGTCTGGCTGGCTTCCTGCCTCTCCATCTTGACAGCCTTCCCCACACGTGCCAGGGGCTCCTGATGCTGCCAGTCTCCAAGGACCATGCCGCTATGCACTGAAGCTACTTCATTGCTTTTAGCCAGCCCCATACTTGAAGAATTTATTCATGACCCAAGCCCTTGGGTGTCTTTTTGCCTGTGTACAGAGCAAATCCTTCAGAAACTCCTGTTACCACTGAGCAAGGAGGAACAAGGATGTATCTCAAATGATCCCTCCCACCCCAGGCTCTCTTTAAATATCTCCTAATTCTGGTTTTGTGAGAGAAGGAGAAATGCACGATTGATCTCTGCACCCAGTTCGTGGGAGAGAGCTTCAAAATCTCTGAGAGTTCACTGAATGATAAGAGTTTCTCGCGTTCTCGTGAGGGAACACTTGGTGGGCTCCTGGACTGGGCCAGTCAGCAAGAAGACCAAGCCATGGTTACAAACTTGGGCCTTTCAGTCCCAAAAGGGGCTCAGAGAGAAAATGGAGTTAATACTCCCTCATTCCTCTGTGAGGACGCCTCCGTAAAAATCTCTGAATTGTGGGGTTCCAGGTTGGCAAACACATCCAGGTGCTGGAAGGGCAGTGCGTGAACCCCAACTGCATGAAGGCAGAAGCTCCCGACTCAGGACCCTTCTGGACCTCCCCCCGAGTGTGTCTTCATCCAGTCACTTGTGTGTGACCTTTAACAATATAATAATCCGCTGTTAAGCAAGTGAGAGCTGTAAAATCCTAGCAAATTTGTCTAACCTGAGGAGTGGTCGTGGGAACCCTGGTCAGTCAAAAGTAAAAGTAAAGCTGGGCATGGTGGCACATGCCTGGAATCCCAGCACTTAGGAGGCTGAGGCAGGAGGATCACTGTGAGTTTGAGGCCAGCCTGGGCTACGTGACAGAGTTCAAGGTGAGCATGAACTACAGAGTGAGACCCTATCTCAAAAAAAAAAAAAAAAGTAAAAGTGAAACCTACTGCTCACAACTGGCATCTGAGGTAGGGATGGTCTTGTGGGGCTGAGCCCCTCACCTGTGGGATCCCTGAAGCTAAACCAAATCAGAATTGGATCAAGTTAGAGGACACATGGCTGGGATTGCTGGATAGTTGCTTGCTTTGTGTGTGAGCCCCCCACATCCTGGTGTCACAAGCATCGTGTTAAGTGATGCGCTAGGAGAAGAGAAAGGCAATCCAATTTTTCCTCCAGCTTTATAGCAACCTCCTTTACTAGTCAGGGCCAACACCACAGGTCACCTCATGGTCTGTTTTCTCTGCAGCAGTGATGGTGTCTATGGCAGAGCTATTGATTTGGTACCTGTTGATGGAGCCAGGGTTTCCCTGGCCACTACTTATGCGCCATGCCTACCGCCTGCGTGCAGCCTGCAGACCTGGGGAAGCGGCAGCATGAGGCAGTGCAGCTCACTCACACCACAGCCAGGCCTGCTGCAGACTATTCCGCCAAGCAGTGAGGTCGTCAGGTCCCAGCAAATGGCACAAAGAAAGAGCAGCAAATGCTGCGGGCATTACTGGCCCAGTCAGTGCTGTGCACCTCCAGAGTCATGAGTTCCTGGGTGGGAGGCCCGACCTGGGGCTCACCCCACCACGGACACCCCCGAAGTCATGCATGGGGAGGGGAGTGGTGAATCTGCTGCTGGTAGCTGATTGCTGCCACTCCACAAGGGAAGACCTCCAGGTGGCCGACTGAGCCACAAGGACACAGGTTTTGCCACCGGAAGTGATGGCAGCCAGGCTGGCTTTGGAGAGCACAAGTCTAATGTAAGGGTCAGGTGACACCTCCATGCCTGGCCCCTGGGTATTTTGCTCCCTGGGCCACTGACTTAGGCTCAGGATCAGCTGTGGCTTTCCTAGGGGCCTCTGGGCACCCAAGTTGTCACCATGGGACAATTTGTCCTCCTCTTGGGAAGCAGATGGAATTAACAAACTGTGACTATCAAGCAAGTCCTACCAGGAGATAAATTATACATATGCAACAAGGGGAAAGAGAACTTGTGATGTTTGCAAAATTCTTAAGGGAATTTGTCCTTGTCCTGGGGAAAAAAAAATGCTGGCTTGCTTGTAACATTTCTATTAGAAAATTAAAGTTCTTTGTCTCTCAGATAAGGTTAGAAAGTCATGCTGGACATCCTGACACTGCCTCACGTCAGGTAAGATCCATGACCTTTGTGTGGCTGGCTCTGTTCCAAGGGAATAACAATCCATTGTTGCTTAGCTCAGGACAGTGGGACAGGAACGATCCCATGAGCAGTCTGCATCTCTTGCTCTGAAATGTAAAGCTCATTGCAATTAGGAAAATCAAGGACTGGGAGTTTGGCTCAGTGGCTTAAGCGCCTGTCTGGCAGGCACGAGGTTGTGAGTTCAATCCCTGGTGCCACAAAAAAGACAAACAAACAAACTAGCAATTAGGAAAATCAGAGGTGAGATCCAACTGAGTCTGGCATACCTTGTTCAATTTTGTCCAGGTCCTAAAAATAGAGGAAGGAGCCAGACACGGTGTGTACGCCTGTAATCGCAGCACTTGGGAGGCTGAGGCAGGACTACCGTGAGTTTGAGGCCAGCCTGAACCACATAGTGAGAATCTGTCTCCAAAAAAAAAAAATCATAAATAAATAAAAATAGAGGAAATGAAGATGGTCACACGCACAGGGGTCACCTGGTCATCAAGAGCCTCCTCTCCAGGCCGTCTCACGTGTGACCTCAGGCCACCTTGTCCTGCACAAGGTGGCCCTGCAGTGCAGGGCTGGGAGCCCTGTGCTGGGTCGCTCAGGAAGACAGGCTGCAGAGCGACAGTGATCCGCTCCTGGCTGGGCTGGCTTCTTGCGGGACCATCTGTTCACAGGCTGTGGAGAAACTCAGAGTTGTCAGAGAAATGACCTCGGAGGCTCAGCCTGGGTTGCCTTGGCAACTAGCAAGTGGGGACTAATGGCTTCGTGGGGCGGGGGGGCAATGTCTAAACTCAACTTCCTCTGGCCTGAGGCAGGGCCAAGAGGCCCAAGGCCACCAACTAGCTGACAACAACGTTCAGACTGCTTAGCATCTAAGCACAAAATGTCCCCAGCCCACTCCCTCACGGCCAGGTCATTCTCATGAAGGGGGACAAGGTCCCTTTGCTGTAGGTTGGCTCCTGCCTCATGCAGGGATCCCAGCACCTGTCAGCACCTCTGCCCATGAGTTCCCGACTGCACCAGCGTAGCTGCTGTCCTCTCTCAGCTGCGCCTGTGGTGGGTGTGCAGGGAGGGGCGGTTGGAAAGCCCTAGAAGGAACTCTGGGGAATGAGCCACCTGCTTAGCAGCTCCCCTGGGCTTCAGGACAAGCCTGCGCCTGGTCCTCACCCACATGCACCCTCTCCCCGTGATGACAGACGCTGCCGGGCACAGCTGACTTTGTGGCAAGGTCAGACGGCACTCAGCTCTCATCACGTGGTCCCCAGTGGCCTCGGCAGGTTTTCAGCCCCCACTCCACCCTGGCCCACCAGTGAAGCGAAGGCAGAAGCAAAGCCACGCGCTGCTTCTCACAAAGAGAAGCGGCGCTGGCAGGAGGGGCTCAGCTCTGCACAGAGCCAGTTCCTGAGCAGACAGCAGCTCCAGCTATGGAGGAAAAGCTTTGAAAACTAGGATCTGCTCTTGCTGTTCTTTTTTCCTCCCATTCTTCCCCTGGCTCTGTACCCTAGGACATACACCCCAGCAGCCTGATGGTGGAGCCCCCATTTTTTAACCCATCTGCCACACAGCTTCTGACAGCACCTCAAGGCAAAGGACAGGGCAAAGCTTCTCAGACAGTTCTCTTGCCTGGGTGGAGTCTTTCCAGACCCCTCTCTGTCCCATTGGCCAGAATGGGTCCTGCACCTATCCCATGGCAGAAAGGATGGGAATACTATGCTTACCACACACCAGAACCAAGTCAGGCTTCTGTCAGCATAGCCTAGGATCTCAACTGCAGGCACATCAGAAGCCCTGGAGGTTTGTTAAAGCACAGATTTCTGGACCCCAACCGCACAAGCTTAACCAAACAGGTCTGGGCAGGATCAAGAATTTGCATTTCTGGAGCTGGGAAAGTTGGTATATGACTGTAATCCCAACACCCAGGAGGCTGAGGTGAGAGGATCACCGTGAGTTCCAGACCAGCCCGGGCTGCATAGCAAGTTCAAGGCTAGCCTGAACTACATAGTGAGACCCTGTCTCATAGATAAAACAACAAAAAGAATTTGTCTTCCTCCAAATGTGCAGATGCTGCTGGCCCAGGGGCTATACGTGGGGAATGCCAGCCTACAAGGAGCCAAAGCTGCAGGTTCCACCCTTTGGAGAGCAGACCAAGGTGCTCACAAAGCCTGCCCCAGCCACCAAGGTCTCCACTAGCTCTCATGCTTCCGTTCTCAGGGCCACGATCCTGATTTCTCACAGCCGCTGCCTTCATTTCTGCCCTGGAGTTGACCCAAATAGGGCTGAGAGGCGAAGAGCAGCGAATGTTTATTCCTGCTCTCTCTGGGAGCAAGTGCAGGTGCAGGGCTGGAGCTGAGCTACGCTGTGAGCAGGATTTTATCCAAGACGCAGCACACAAGGGAAAGGCACGCGCAAGACACATTCCTGCTCTCAAAAGCCCCGAGGCTGCCCCGCACCAGTTCTCACGCCCTTGCCTCCCTCCCTTCTTCCTTTCTTTCTCCTCCACACAGCTTCCTCTTTTCTCCCCTGAGCAACAAGACAGCTCAGTTCCTCCCCACCTTCCCTCTGTAGCTGGCTCTGTCCTGCCTGTGGTCAGACCGTTGTGCCGAGGGGCTGGGCCTGGACAGCCTGGGCTGCCGAGGCTGAGCTCCGGCCTGGGGGCGGGGTTGCTCCGTATTTGAGCAAAGTCTCCATATTTGAGCACTGCCCAACACCCACAGAGGTTTGGGGGCCCTTGGGGGCCAGGGCAGGACTCTGCCTTTGGGGGCTGTGATGGAGACTGGGCGCAGGCCTGAGCCATCCTGGTGGGGAGGGCAGCTTTAGCCAAAGGGGAGACAGGGTCCCTCCCACTTCTCCAGGTCCCCAAAATCTCATAACAGGGTCTTGGAAGGAATCCTTGAGGTTTTGGAGCCTCAAGGGCAGGGAGCCCCCAGGCCAAGCAAGGGAACACCTCGAATAGTCCAGAAGCACCAGTTTTGGGGTCAGGAGTTTAGAAAACTGAAGGAAGACAGTTCCTTGCTGCTGCAGTTAGATTTTATGTTCTCAGTCTCAGTGAAAGTGACTGTGCCCTTCTCTGTGACCCTCCCAAGGACCCTGGGGGCATTACACAGGCCGTGACAGTCAACAGACAGGACCTGCCTGGCTCTCCACTTATTTGGCAATTTGAATTCCCAGGGCTTCTAGAGGAAAGGGAACCGCTGTTATTCACAGCCACAGCTTCCTCCTAAGGAGAGTAGATTCTGCTTCATGAATAAAAAGCCCCTTTGTTCTGAGGCCCTTGTTGGGTTTGGCCTGGCAAAGGCAGGCTGGCAGGACAGTGCGTTAGGAGAGGGAAGGCTGGAGACCCAGTTGCTGGTGTCACAAGTGAGAGCTGGAGGTCTTGGTGGCATCGAGGTGGCCAGGCAAGGATGGGAGAGGAGCAGGCAGATGGAAGCAGTTGGCTCTGCAGGGGCGGGGTGCAGAGGTGTCCCCTGCCTCTGCAGCTGTGTGCAGGGCAGCTCTGTAACTCTTCCCGAGACCCACAAATCTCCCATAAGATTCTGCTCACAAAGCAGCCTGGTATTCACCGTGGGAGAAGAAATGGCTGCATCCTACGTGTGAGTCAATTCTAGGGCAGAAATAATGGGAACAGCTGCTAATGTTCAGCAGAAGCAGGAAACCAGAGCCACACAACAGCAAGCCTGAGAAATTGCAGAGGTCTTGTGGAGAGCGAGGCATGGGGTCTGAGCCAACCTTATTTTAATCCCAGTGGGCTGGCAGGCTCCAGCTAACCCTGGGTTCTGCCAGCCATCCAGGTACACATTAGCCCCCTGCTTCCTTGCTGAAAGAAGCCTGTTTTGTTCAGGGAAGAGGGCAGCCTACCTAGGTAGCCCCAGGGGTCAACTGACTGGTCAGAGATGATTGTATTTGTTCCCCTCAACTGGTGATTGGGTGGGCTGGCACGTGACCCTGTTCTGGCCAATGGAGCAGAGTGAGGAGTCTGCTGAGGGATTCTGGGAAGGACTTTCCTCTCTAATAAAAAGAGAGGTGTTTGAGGGTGAGCCCTACCCCGGGGGTCCTTTCCTAAGATGCGACCCAAGCGAATACAGCTTAAATTCAAAGTGGAATCTCCATAGCCAAACCCTCCATTAACAATGGCTCTGCCCCTGATGAGATGCGTTGTTCTCCACAGGTTCCTGACCTTTCTGTACCTCATTTTCCCCATCAGCAAAATTAAAACAATAATTGTACCTTCCTTATAGCATTGCTGTGCAGATCAAATGAGTGACTACACCTAAAACAGAGTCCTGGCTCAGGATACAGAATAGCCATCACTATGTTTTGTCGCCATGGATACAACGTGAGAACCTCCATAGCCATCCTTCAGCCACGAAGGAGGATCTGACACAGAAGATCAGAGGTCAGAAAGAGGCAAGAAAACTATCGATTCAAAGATGAGCTGCTCAAGACCTTTGAAGATGAACTCTTTGTGCAACTTTGAGCATTCTGTTCTTTGCTGCCTAAATTATCCTAACCAATTGTGATGGGTGACTGGTTGTGTCAGCTTCAGTAAGAAAAACTGAACTAAATCAGTTCAGCAGTTCCACATCCTAGGGCGTGGAAGACCCCACCCTAGTGTGGCTGTGGCCTGGATGGTATACAGGGGCGATGAAGACGGACGGACGGACCTACTTGTTCCTTCAGAGGCATTCCAGTCTCCACCCTCACCGTGGCTGTCATCTCCTGGCTTCTGGTGCAAATCCTTCAGCCTTCCCGCACAGACTCTTCAGTCTCCTGTTGCGGGCTGACGCGGGGCACCACAGCGAGCTCTAGACCTTCAACTCCAGAGCTCAGGCAGACCCTCCACGCGTTTCTTCATCCGACTCTGTGGGTGGCCATTGTAAGCCAATCTTGTAAATTTTTATATATTTGTATATCTTGTGTTGTAGCTGTTTCTCTAATAAACTCTGATACGTGGATTCATACCGAAAGCTTGATACCCGTTATTGTCTTACAATAAGAAATAATACCACCGAGTTCACAGGACACTCATATTTTATTTTATTTTTATTTATTTATTTATTTGTTTGTGTTTTTGAGACAGGGTCTTGTTATGTAGTTTGGGCTGGGCTTAAACTCACTTTGTAGCCCAGGCTGACCTTGAATTCACCACAGTCTTCCTGCCTCAGCCTCCCAACTGCTGGCATTACAGGGGAACACCACACTCACATTTATTGATGAGAATATCTACCCTGGAGGCAGACCACGATGCTGACTACTAGTGATTCTTGAACATAGTCATGCATTTCTTAATGAGGGTGACACACACTGAGAAATGACTAGGAGAGGTGATTTCAACATTGTTCAAACATTACAATGTGTGTGTTTACAAACCTCCATGGGGTGGGCCAGTCACCCCCATGGCAGCAGGAGACACAGTCTAAGGCTGCTGCTGGTATAACAGCACATGCTGTTCTGCAGTCAATTTTTTATAAGTAGGAAGTATACTCTAAAATAACAATAAGAAGTATAGTATAGTCAAGACCTTAACCAGTATAATAACCAGTAACACTGTCATTTATTATCATTACTAAGTATTACGTGCTGGACCTAATTGCATGAGCTATACTTTCACATGTCTGGCAGTACAGTGGGTTGGTTTGTGCTAGCACTGCCACAAATGCATGAGTCATGACTACACTGTAACATTATAATGGCCACGGCATCACTAGGCAAGAAGAATTTTTCAGCTCCATTGCAATTTTTTTTTTTCTTTTTTTTTGAGACAGGATCTCACTCAGTCACTAAGTCACCCAGGCTGGGCTCGAACTTGCAATCCTCCTACCTCAGCCTCCCAGGAGGATGGTAGTACAGGTGGGCACCACACAGGGTTACGAGACCACCATCCTAGATGCAGTCTGTTGTTGACTGAAATGTCATGACTATATGTGTTTCTCTTTTCTTTAATAAAAACTGCCATAAAATTTTAGCTGGGCCCATGCTGCCTGGCTAGAAACTGCATTTCCCATTCTCTCTTGCAACTCTCTTCCCCAAATTTTAGCCAAGGAATGTGAATAGAAATGATGTGTGCCACTTTCAGTTTCTGTCCTTAAATGGATTCTGCATACCCTGAATCTCACTCTTCTCGTCTTGCTGGCAGGAAGAGAACAAGTGTGGCGCACTCACCCTGGAATTCCGGTGGCAGGTGGAGTTGCCCTGCCAGCTCTGAACCCTCTTGCTGAAGCTGCTGTATTTTTTGGTTGCTTCACCATACGTCTATGAGAGGCTTGCTATGGTTTGGATGAGTGACTCCCCCCACTCCCCCACCAAAGTCCCACATGTTGTGCCCCAGGGAGGTGCTGCTGGGGGGTGGAGCCCTTAGGGGGTGAGGCCTGGTGGGAGGTGCTCAGGATATTGAGAGCCCGAAAGAGGATTGTGGACTCCTGGCCCTGTCCGCTCTCTCTGGTGACTCCTGGTTCATGATGTAAGTAAGTGGTTTTTGCTCCACCACATGCTCCTGCCACGATATGCCACCCTTGCCAGGGTCCCCTGATCTTAGGCTGGTAACTCCAGAACTGTGAACCAAAAGAAGCCTTTTCTCTTAAGTCAATTGCCTCTGGGATTTCATTATAGTAATGTGAGGCTAGTACAAGAGTCCAAAATATCAGGTGGAAACAGTGGGACAGAAATATTGCTCTGTTACTCCTACTGTGACCCTTTGTGTCAGTTAGCTGTTGATGCATAAAAACCCCAAATTTAGGGCCGGAAACAGTGATTTTTTCGTTTCTCGTGATTCTATGGGTTGACTGCATTCTCTGCTGATTTTGTCAGGGCTTCCTTGTGGGGCTGCATTCAGCTGGAGGAATAACAGTGCTGGGTTCAGCTCAAACAGCCAGGATGCCTAGACCTCCCTCTCCACGGGGCCTTTCATCTTCAAAGAAGATGAAAGCCCGAGCTAAGGTTCTTCATGGGGTGGTTCTGTGAGTGATTGGAGAGAGCAAGCCCAAAGCACAAGCATTGCTGGGCCTCTGTGTCATTGTCGTTGCTATCCAACTGGCCAAACCAAGTCACACAGCAAGCAGGGTCAACGTGGGATGGGCCAACACAAGGGCGCAGATACAGGAGATGTGATTCATTGGGTCATTTGAGTAACAATCAGCCTCACCCTATTATGCTCCATGAATTTTGGAAGCTCATTAAGGATAATTAGAAATCCCTGTGCAATGCTCATTAAGCCCATCTGCACAGGGACTAATCACCCCCTAGGATTAGGGACAGTTGGAATTCATTGCCTTATTTGGTTGTTCATCACCTAGCTCCAAAAAGGAGTTTCAGGTTGCTTATATAAATACAAACGAGTTTCAGCCTAGCATGCAGCCATGGCTGTAATCCCGGGGGCTGAGGTAGGAGGGTGGCACGCTCTAGCCAGCAGGCAATTTAGGGAGCACCTGCTCAGACTTAAAAAGGGCCGGAGGCATAGCTCAGTAGTGCGTGCCTAGTATGCACAAGGCCCTGATTGGATCCCCAGAATTGAGAAAAAAAAAAGCATTGGAGAGAATTGAAGCAGAAAGAAAATAAAGGTAAGAATAAAAGAGAAAATGGTGCCAGAAGGAGAATCTGAACAAAAGTTTCATGCCAGGAATCCAGGTTCCTGCTCGGAGAGGGGCAGGGGCGGGGATCACTGGAGACTGCAGGGACCAGACCAAGGTCGGGGCATGGGGGCTGAGGTGGGGACACGGCTCTCGGGAGCTCTGACACCCCGTGGGACTTCAGAGTGCTGGGATGAGGCTGCCTGCAGACTGCTTTCTGGTGCTGGTCCTCAGGCGCTCTACACACTAGCATCACTCATGAAGCAGGCTGAATACTGATGCCTAGAAACTTCTTTTCCCCCTGCACTGGGACTGAACCCAGGGCTTTCTCACTGAGCTACATCCCCAGATATTCTTCTGATTTTTTTTTTTCCTTTTTTTAGCTTTGTCAATAAATCACTAGGTTGCCCATTGCTGGGCTGGAACTGCTGATCCTCCTACCTCAGCCTCCCAGAGTTATTGAAATACAGGTGTGTGTCTCCACAGCTGGCTCCTGGACCCTGTTTTAACATGCTTCCCAAGTGATTCTAAACCAAGGGGCTTTTGGACCACATTTTAAGTGACTGTAAAACCCCTAAATATGTGAAGAATTTCCACAGAGAAAGAACAGGTAAGATGGAAGCTTCTTGAATTAAATAAGAGGCTTTCAAGGATCTAAGAAGATTCTGGAAAAGGCAGAGGATGTAGCATGTTCTTGGAGTACCCTAATATCTCAGATACTCTATGGCTTCACAGAACAAACCTCTTGTTATTTTTTTTTTTTTTTTGTGCCGGGGATTGAACTCACAACCTCACACCTGCCAGGCAGGCGGTTATGCCACTGAGCTGAATCCCCAGCCCTATTTTTTTTTTTATTTATGAGAAAAAAGACACAGAAAAGAAAGACAAAAAGCAAAAGAGACAAATAAACAACAGCAACAAATCCAATATAATAACATTATAGGTTTACAAAACAAGATGATAGGAATTTGACAATGGTTACAATATTGCATATCGTTACTTTCAAGCCAGCCCTATTTTTTGAGACAGGGTCTCACTATGCAGTTCAGGCTGGCCTTGAACTTACTTTGTAGCCCAGGCTGGTCTTGAACTCACAACGATCCTCCTGCCTCAGCCTCCCGGGTGCTGGGATCAAAGGCATGCACCGCCATGCCCGACTCACTCCCTAAATATCTATCTCAGCATTACTGCCCCGGGACCTGGTCACATATACCACTAGGTTGTGGCTCCACCCTATCCTGGCCATTGCTGATGGACTGGAGATGGGAACCTGACTCAGCTGACCAATCAGAGTCTCTCTGCAAGGCACTGGAGCAGAGATAAGAGTCTTTTGTGCCACATCCTGCTATGCTCCACAGTAAGAGCACACAAACTCCAGCTGTCAAGGTCTAAAGGACTCCTCTATCCCCACCCTTCCTGGATCTTGGCTCTTAACTTCTCTCTATCCTGTGACACACTCTGGCACTCTTCCACTGAATTCTACTTTTTTTTTTTTTTTAATTTGGCAAGGTCTTGTATGTAGTCCAGACTGACCTTGAACTCACTATATAGCTCAAACTGGCCTTGAACTCCCAACCTCAGCCTCCTGAATGTTGGGATTACAAGCATGTGCCACTAGGCCTGATTTAAATTTCACTTTTAGCCGAGGTAGATTTTGTCACTGTCCTCCAAAAGAACTTTCACTGCAGCAGGATGGCAGAATAGGGTGGGGACAGAGTCAGTCGGTCTGAAGTTGGGCCTAGGGTCTCCTAGAAGGCGTTATCCTTAGAAATGGGCCCACCGGTCAGTTTCCTGTGGGAACCATGAGGTGCGGTGCATTGTCGGAAGACACCATTTTGCTGCAGCTGGAACTTGCTGCTGAGACACAGGAAATGCAATTTAGGGGCAAAGGAGCCACTGGGAAGTTGAGGTCCACACTGGATGTTATCCTCAGCCCTCTTCAGCCAGAGTCCTCGATAGGATGAAGAGTAGCTTAAAATCACTTAGAGAGTTGTAGGAGGCAGAAGAACACAGTGTATGAGGTTCAGATGATAAAATTTTCCTAAAAGCTAATGAGGTAACCAGGCCCCAAATGGCTTTCACTCTCTCCCCACATCCTGGTGGCCACGCTCTTATGGGAGTATAGCTCGGTGGCAAAGCACTTACCCAGCATATGTGTGGCCCTGGGTTTGAGCCCCAGCACCAGAAAAAAAAAATACAACCTGTATTGCATAGACTAGAATAGGAATGAAGGCCTGTGTTTTTCAATTTTTAAGGTCACAAAAGATATTGTGGTGTCAACCTTACTATCTGCAAGTGCACCTTTGGGGGACTCCAGCCCCATGTGAGGATGACAAGCACCCCTCTGGGCAAGCCTGAGGACTGGGGACACTGAGACCACTTGCCAGTGATCAACACCAACTTGCCAACCAAAGAAATGAGTTACCTTGGGGACAGATCCTCCAGCCCTAATCAAGGATTCAGGTGACAGCAGTCCTAAACGATGTCTTGACCACAGTTTCATGAGAGACCCCAAGTCAGAAACACCCGGCTAAGCTGCTCCTGGACTCTTGCTCCACAGGAGCTGGGTGAGATAAGAAATGTATGCTGTTTTAGGCTGTAAAGTTTTGGGGTAGGGGCTGGAGACTTAGCTCAGTGGCATAAACGTCTGCCTGGCAAGTACAAGTACATCCCTGGTACCAAAAAACAAAAAAGTTTTGGGGTAGATTTGTACCTTAACAATAGATAACTAATACATTTGAGGATGAGAACGCACAGGACTTGGACTAGCTCCAAAAGTATTCACAAAGCGGGTCACACAATGAAGTTGTGTGGCCCAGACTTGCCTCAGTGGGACTCCAGGTACCAAAGCAGCTGTGCAGGTTTCCCCAACTTCTCCCGGGGAGAAGAGCAGCAGCCCACCTGGAAACTGAGGGAAAGAACCCAGGCTGCTGGAAGCTGCCCCAACTCCTTGTCCTTTTCCAGCAGGTCCTGCTTCACCATTATGACAGACAAACTAAGTTCGCAGTCCCTGCTAGTCAGGCACTAGAGTTCCTCAGTGCCCATCTCTTGACACTGAGAAGTCCGCCCTTTCTCGGTCCAAGGCTTCCCAAGGGTCCCAACTGAAAAGCTGTGCTGGTCAGTTTCTCCTGATAGAGGGCAAAACTAGAAAAATCTCATCTATACCACAGAGGGGCTCCGCCTTCCCCCAAGCCAGAGGTTTCAGCACTTTCTCAGGGCACCTTGTGAGGTGGGGACGGAAGAGCTGGAGAGGAGACTGTAGACCTGAAGCCTTCATCCAGCCCGGAGAGGCGGCAGGGCTGGGGTTGGTGACACAGCAGGCAGCACTCGCCTCAGTGAGGTGAGAGGGAGACCTCACCAGCTCTGGGAGCAGCAGGGCCAGGCCAGGGAGTGCGACTCGTGGGCCTGGACGCTTCTGTCAAATGAGTGACTGGGTTTGTGACTGGCTGCAAGGCTGATATGCGCTCACTCCAGAAGCCTGTGACATCCCCTCCATCATGAAATCTGTCTCTGGAGGTCGGTAAGGGGCGAGAGAGGGTCCAAAGCCATCTCTGCCACTCAGCTACCAGTCCCAGAATGTCCTCTGGTGCAGCTGGCCCTTTGCCACAGCGCCACCTACTGGCAAACACTGACTCCAGCGCGCTCAGGCCAGAGTTTGACACTTGTCACCTGAATGAGTGAAGGGAGAAACAGAAGAGACCAGGCTCCAGTCAGATGACATGGCCCCTCAAAAACATCTGCTGCAAGCTGGCCGTAGTGGCGCAAGCCTTTAATCCCAGCACTCGGGAGGCTGAGGTAGGAGTGAGCGTTGTGAGTTCAAAGTCCACTTGGGCTACAACGTGAGCGCAAGGCCAGCCTGAGCTACGCAGTGCAACCCTGCCTCAAAAAACCAGGGCTGGGAGTTTGACTCAGTGACTTAAGCACCTGCCTGACAGACTCGAGGTTGTGGGTTCAATCCCTGGTGCCACAAAAAAAAAAAAAAAAACACACAAAAAAACTGCTGCAGCTGGGTGCTGCGGTGCAAGCCTATAATCCCAGTACTGAGAGAGGCTGAGGCAGGAGGATCACAAGTTTCCTGCCTGGGCAACTTAGTGAGATCCTGTTTTAAAAAGGGGAGTGGGGCCGGGCATGGTGGCGCACGCCTATAATCCCAGCACTTCGGAGGCTGAGGTAGGTGGAGTGTTGTGAGTTCAAGGCCGGCTTGGGCTACAACGCGAGCACAAGGCCTGCCTGAGCTACATAGTGCGACCCTGCCTCAAAAACCAGGGCCGGGAGTTTGGCTCAGTGCCTTAAGCGCCTGTTCAATCCCCGGTGCCACAAAAAAAAAAAAAAAAAAAGGGGGAGTGGGCTGGGAAAGTAGCTCAGTGATAGAGTACCCCTGGGTTTGAGTACCAGTGCCAAAGGGCTGGAAAAGAAGAGAAGAGGAGGAGGAGGGAAGGGGAGGGGAGAGGAAAGGGAAGAAGGAAAAGAGAGGAGAGGAGGAAAGAAGGACTGCTGCCTGATGCATCTGGATCTTTCTTACGGTCAGTCAAGAAAATGTATGGAACAGTTGGAAGAGGCACAAGAGGTTCCTGGGTGTCTGTTCTGAGAATGACTGGGTATCCACTAGGTGACCTTCAGTGATGAGCTGATGCGTTAGTGGGAGTGTGTAATTTTGATTGTCTTCGATTAACTTTATGACTTTGTAAGGTTAGAGGCAATTTATGGAAAACAGATCATAATGCAAACGACTCCTTTTTATAACCATGCAAAGGAATGTTGTCCAGTAAAGAATGCAAGCTGGGCACAGTGGCACATGCCTGTAATCCCAGCACTTGGGAGGCTGAGGCAGGAGGATCGCTGTGAGTTTGAGGCCAGCCTCAGCTACAAAGTGAATTCAAGGACAGCCTGAACTACATAGTGAAACCCTGTCTCAAAGACAGAGAGAGACAGAGAGAGAGAGAGAAACAAAGAGAGAACAAATACCTGTAAGGTCAAAGTCTCATTTGAAATTTTTTTGAACTGGGCATGATGGTGCACACCTGTAACCCCAGCACTGAAGAGACTGAGGCAGGAGGATCATCATGAACTCAAGGCCATACTTGGGCTACATAGTGAGTTTGAGAACAGCTTGAACTGCACAGGGTGACTATCTGTTACTTTTCTCTCCTTGCTGGGACAAAATATCTGACACCCAAAATGAAGGAAGGAAAGGTTTATTTGTCTTACAGTTTTTGGAGATTTCAGTCCATAATCAACTGGCTCCAAGGCAGGGTGGCACGGCACAGGAACAACACTTCAAGGCAGCAGCTGAACAAAAGCAGCCAGAGCAAAAAAGGGGGGGGGAGCCTATTCTCCTCCCTTATATTGTAAGCAGACCACCCCCAACCCAGAGCGTGTAGCACTCACAAAATCTCCTTGCCCTCTTCTTGCACAGGATGAGGATATTTACAAAGTAAGAACCCTGGCTCCCTGCCCAGTCTCTCAGTTAAACTTCTAAACTTAAGTTGACACACCATAACAGTGACCCTGTCTCAAAAGAAAAAAGGGAAAAATAAAATTATTTTGATATCTTGCTAATTCCTTCTTGATTAATGAGGTCAAGAAAATCTTAGCCATGTGTTCACTTTTTTATTTGTACGAGGATCACAATTTTATCTTCCTGAAAACTACACCTGAGCAGGTCCTTGATTCCCTCAGGAATCCACAGTCTCTCACAGCTTCCCGCCCCTCAGCCCGTGCAGACCTGCAATTTTGCATCCTCTGGGTCCCTATGACGCCCAGACCCAGCCTGGCCATCCAGACTGCCAACTCCTGAGGGCCAGGGCCAGCTCTGATCATCCTGGAACTCCAGCTCTGTCCCTGCTGTGGAGCAAGTTCACGGCTGTGCTCGCTCCTGACGCTGGGGCCCGGCGCACAGGAAAGGCCAGTCACGGGCCTGGCGGCGAAACACTTCTGAGCCTTGCCATCTACCTCGGTGAAGCGAAGATAACATTGCCCTGCACTAAGCATCCAGATGGGAAGGATGTCTTTAGTAACCCCTGCATATTTCCATTTCCCTCTTTCTTTTAGCTTCTAGTCCCACCGTCCCCAGGGTGCTGAGAGCAGAAACCGGGTCATTTCCTTTGGCTCCCCACCCCATAGGGCCCATGGGGAGTGGTCAGTTAAGTTCCCTTGCCTGGCTCCTGACTGAAGCGGGGAGGAGGAGAAATAGGGCCTGATCAGCGGAAGACTTGGGGTTCAACACTGAGGGACTGTGTGGGGGAAGTATTGGGGGCTCGATCCTTCAACACGGCCAGGAGAGCCCTCAGGGACAAACTGAAGGGAGAGGGAGAGCCTGGAAGGGAAGCAGATCTGGCTGAATTTGAAGCAGATCCCTGTTTTGTCTCCAGCCCAACCCATCGGTAGCCAGAGAAGCTGCCTCACTTCCTTAAATACTTGCCCTGAGACTTTCTGGGCCCCGCATAACTGGAATCCAGGCGCCACCTCGTGGTCATGTCTGAAACTGCTTGTCCAGGCGGAGAGGTCCAAGGCCAGAGGGAGCTAAACCAACCCTTCTCCAACTGTCCAGTCCAGAACTCTACTCATCCCCGTTCCCCTCTCCTTTCTCCCTGCTGGGAACAAACAGCTAAGCAAGGGCTCTACCTCTGCCCTCCACTCCAGCCTTCTTTCCCCATATGGAGAACTGACCCTACGGCAGGCCCCATTGTCAGTCCTTTACAGGCCGTTAGCACTGTTAGTTCTTGGAATAGTCTTCAAAGGCCAGTAATATTTAATACCATTTTACAGATGAATAAAATGAGCCAGAGCGAGATGAAGGAATTTTACCAAGCCCTGCATCTAGGAAGTGGACCATAATAGCCTTCCTCTGTACAGAAGAGGGACACTGATGCAGACGGCCCTGCCCCTTACTAGCCAGCTGAGCTTGCTCTTCAGATGTGTCTGGTGCTGTTAGTGTGAAACCCTGAGCTGAGATCAGGACCCTCTGTAATCCTGTCTCGTCCCCAGCAATCCCCTCCACAGTACTTGCTGCTGCTTGTACAGCCTTCTTTACTTGTGAAGTGTCTAACTACCATGCCATGGGCTTCCTGAGAGCTGGAATCTTGTCTATTTTTTCCACTATTATGTCCCTAGAGCTCAAGACAGATCTTAGAGCTGGGCAAGGTAGCACAAACCTATAATCTCAGCACTCAGGAGGCTGAGGCAGGAGGATCACTTTGAGTTTGGGGTCAGCCTGGAGTACATAGTAATTTCAAGGTCAGCCTGAACCCAGGGGAGGTACCTGACTGGCCCAGGGCCCTGGGGACAACACAGCAGGGCTGAGGCTCATGGCAAAAGCCAGGAGCAAGCCGGGCGTGGTGGCGCACGCCTTTAATCCCAGCACTCGGGAGGCTGAGGTAGGTGGAGCGTTGTGAGTTCGAGGCCGGCTTGGGCTACAACGCGAGCGCAAGGCTGGCCTGAGCTACACAGAGCGACCCTGCCTCAAAAAAACCAGGGCTGGGAGTTTGGTTCAGTGACTTAAGCGCCTGTCTGGCAGGCACGAGGTTATGAGTTCAAGCCCCAGTGCTGCAAAAAAAAAAAAAAAAAGCCAGGAGCAGCCGCCTAGCCAGAGGTAGTCCTGAGCAAGGCCCCAGAGGGGAGGCCTGAGACTCCTCAGATCAGAGAGGAGCAGAAGGGAAAAGAGGTCTGCGGAGAACAGGTCGGATAAGCCAGGAATGTCACTGCCTCCCCAGACTCCTCGTCCACATGGTACGATGAGGATGAAAGGCATCAGGGTTGCAAAGCACAGGACACACAGGACCTGGCGCACGGAACCTTTAAATTCCCTGTTTGCCCCATACCCGATGCACTTCGCAGCATGGCCACCAGGGGACAGTAGTGAGACCGAGGTGCACAGTTGATTACTGCCTCTGAGAAGGTAGCAGCAGAGACTTGGGCCCCATTACTCAGACCCCCATAAAATGAAAGCTGTCTGGACTGCCTAGGGACAGCTTGGCAAAGACTGCTGAGCACCTACAACACCTGCGCCAGGTAAAGAACGGGGTAGGGGGAGGCTAGAGGAAGCTCAGTCGCTTGACATAAGCAGTACTCAGTGCTTTCCTCTAATGAGTGTTTAGTAGCACCCACAATGCTCAGAGGTCAGAAGCAGTAGGGGTGCAGCATATAAACCAATTGTGTGTATGTGTGCTCGCGCGTGTGTGTGTGTGTGTGTGTGCGCGTGTGTGAGAGAGATCTGACTTCCTGAAAAGTTTTTAGAGATGGGAAAGGGGGCAGATCTGCAATTTTTTGTTTGGTTGGGTTTTTTGAGATGCTCTCACCATGTAGTTCAGGCTGTCTTTGAACTCACTGTATAAGCCAGGATGGATTCGAACTTGCAGCACAACAATCCTCCTGCATCAGCTTCCGAAGAATGCTGGGATTACAGGCACGCGCCACCACACCAGTCAGGATCTGCAGTTTAAAACAGGATGGTGTGGGGCGTGGCCCTGAAAAGGAACCTGTGAGCAGAGACCTGAAGGCAGAACGGAGAAGCCGGGAGGTCTGAGAGGAAGGGGCGTCTCACAGAGCTGAGGGTGAGGGCAAAGGACCTGGGGAAAGACATGAAGAAGCCAGGAAGGGGGCTGCATGGGGGAGGTGGGCGGGAAAGGAAGCGGGAAGGAGACTGGGGGGAGGAAAGCCTCCCGGGCCACTTGAGACCCACAGGAGGATGTGACGTGTGGTGACAAAGATACTCAGCACAGAGCCGCTCATCAGGCAACTCTAAATTTGTGTCTCATTACTCGACCACACCTCCTGCAGTGCTCTATGAATTAATATTTTCTATAAATCCTGTAATTATCTTGTGAATAGCACAATTAGATTGCATTGCATTTTGTAAGTGTTAAAAGCATTCATTTGTTAAAACGTAAACATTTAAAATGTACCATGTTTTGCACAATTCTTTTTATTTATTTATTTTTAATTTAATCTCCTGGAAGCCTTAAAATTTGAAGCAGCAGGGGTTTTGCTGCACTCCTGGAGGTCGGAGGGGTGGGGGCAGGTCCACACTCACCCACAGTCCCAGAGCAGAACCCCCGGGGCAGGGAGGCAGGGGCCTGTTCCTCACCACCTGGGGGTCACCCTGGGTGGTCACTGCAGCCACTGCCACTCCCTTGGCCTCGCTTTGTTCAGCCCTTGACTGTTTACGTGGAACATTTCCAAATGGACAGGGATTAGTGTACCCATTTTGCAGGTAGGCCGACTAAGAGTCTGGGAGGTGCCGGCTCCAAGCTTCTGAGCAGGAAGCTGGAGGAGCCAAGATGCGGATGAAGCTGGGCATGGTGGGATGTTTGTAATCCCAGCACTTGGGAGGCTGAGGCAAGAGGATCACTGTGAGTTGAGGCCAGCCTGAATTACACAGTGAGAACCTTGTCTCAAAAAACGAAACGGGGGGATATAGCTCAGCATCATGACTTCAATTCCAGGACCAAACTCCCGCCCCCCCAAAAAAATAAAACAGGTGGGGATTGAGAAGATTCAAGAGTTTTAAAACTCTTTGCCTTTAGGCAAAGAGAGAGGGCTGGAGGGTAGCTCAGTGGTGTAGTACTACGATGTGGGAGCCCTTGCGTCTGATCCCAGCACCACAAAAATAATGGACCGGAAAGGGGCAGGACAGAGTCAGGGGTCAGTGCTAACTCTTTCAAGCAGATTCACAACCAGGACCTCAGACAGACCCGTGCTGGAGTCCCCACCCCACCATCCATTTATTTTGGGTAAATTAATGAAGCTCCCAGAGCCTCTGCTTACCAAGCTTTATACCAGGAATAATGACAGTTCTCACCTCGTGATGGTGTTGTGCAGATTAAATGAAGCAGGATGGGTGAAACTGCTGCCCTTATTATCGTTGTTTCTCAGTCTTACTGATCTCCTGATCCTGGATTTAGGGGTGGGGTGGGAGGGAGGAGGCTGCTCAGACCACACCCTGCCAGCCCAAGGCTGCTGAGACTCAAGCTTTTGCAGTCAGCACCGTCCAACCTACCTTGCAGTTTGCAGAGCGCCTCCATTCCCTCATCCCTTCCCTTGTTCCCCCAGCACTTCCCACTCGCCTCCCAGGTAAGCCGGCCACAGGGCAGGGCACTGGGTCCATCCTGCGAATGAGGCAGTTGCTATCCCTCCTCCCAGAGAGCTGACGGACAGTCATTAATCATACACGGAAACAGATAGAAATCTGCGGGAGAGGAGACAAAAAAGAGGGTCGGAGAGAGAGGGTCCCAAGGGCCCCAGTTTAACCTCAGAGAACCTGCGCAGGAGAACCCTCACCCCACTCTGCACAGGTCGGACCTGTGAGGGGATGGCCGGGGAGGGAGCTGCTGCTGGCGGCTCCTCCACATCCTGGAGTGAGGCCTGCAGGACCCTCCTTTGGTGCCGAGTCCCTCCACATCTCCCTGTGTCTCCTGGGGCCTGGGCACCGCCTCGGACCCTGGGCACTGTGAGCCAGGGCACCTGTGTCTATCCTTCAGACATCACTGTTCCAAGCTCAGGCTCTCTCAAGGCTCCAGAGGCCAGACCCCGAGTGGGGAGGGTTACTCCCCAGGGAGCCCTGCCAGGCTGGTTTGGCAGGGCTCCCATCCTTCCAGCACAGAGGCCACAGCCTGGCCTGGCTCCAAGCAGAATATGGTGAGCCACTGTTTGGTAATGACCAAACAGCCGCCCAACCTAAAGGCACTCTTTCTTACTCACCAACCCTTGTATATATCTGTCTTCTTGGGTCTTCTCCAAAAGCCTGGCAGGAGGAAAAAGATGCTGGGAATGGAGCTGGATAAATAAGAGTTTCCACATGGGTGACGTCTTTCATTCAGTCATTCAACAAACATTCATGAAATATCCATGGCGTACCAGATAATAGGTTAAACCAGACAATGGTGAGCAAAACCAGACTGTCTTTCCACTTAGAAGTCAGACAGAAATCAAGGAATCACATAAAAGCCAGGGTCTCATTCACAGGCCTTAATCTTGCATAATCACTCTCCTCTATGTCTAAACCCACCCAAAGCCCCTCCTGTTGGCTCTACCTTCCATGTCCTGAGAGAAGCCCTCTCTCACCACGATATCTCCCCTGCCCCACACCAGCACCATCTCTTCCAGCATTATTTGTTGTCCCGAGAATGAGCCCCAGGCTCCCCTGCAGATTGTTCTCCACACCGGCCAGAGCAAGCTTCCTCACTGCTGTCCTGGAAGCTCTCCATAGGCCCCTACTTGGAACCAAATCCGAACTCCTGGTGACTCAAGGGGCCCTGTGTGATGGGCACCCGGCTAGCATCCACCCTCATGCTTCTACCCTCCTCGTGTCTCAGGCCCAGGGGCACATTCCTACCTCTGACCCTTTGCACTTGCTGTTCTCTCTGTCTGGAATGCTCCATGCCTAGATGTCTGTGACTTTCTGCCATCTCACTCAGGCCTCTGATCAAATGTTACCATCGCACACAGCACCTTCCTATCCTTTGCCCACTTGGCCTCTGTCCAGAGAACACTGATCCCTGCCTCACACCATAGTATATATTTATTGGTATCATCTGTCTCCTCATTCAGAGTAGGAATTCTTTTTTTTTGTTTTTTTGCGGCACCGGGGATTGAACTCACAGCCTTGTGCCTGCCAGGGCAGGCACTTAAGCCACTGAGCCAAACTCCCAGACCTGGTTTTTTTGAGGCAGGGTCGCACTATGTAGCTCAGGTCGGCCTTGCGCCGCGTTGTAGCCCAAGCTGGCCTCGAACTCACAATGCTCCGCCTACCTCAGCCTCCCGAGTGCTGGGATTAAAGGCGTGCGCCACCACGCCTGGCTCAGAGTAGGAATTCTTGCCTGTCTAGGTCACTGCTGTGTTAGAGCCTCAAACCTGCCTGGACACAGGCAGTGCTCAGTGAATTTGGATGGGGCAAATGGATAAACTGAGTTACAAAGTGCACGCAGGCTGCGGATGACAGGACACAGCCCTTGCATGATGGGGCCGGAGGCCTCACCTAAGGGCTGGTGCAGGTCAGGAGCCGTTTCCCAGAGAAGCTGGGATGACCTTTCAGAGCTGACCCACACCGAGGCAAGGTGCTGGGCAGTCAGGGGCTGACCCCAGGGAGGACATGACCTGTCTCTGAGAAACAGTCACGGAAATGTGAACGGTGTGAAAGAGCTGACTGAATGTTGGAAAGGGCCTGCAGGCGGAGGGAAAGTGGAGGTGGGGGGACAGTGACAGGAGTCAGGGAGGTGAGCTGGACCAACGGGGGTCACAGGCCCAGGGGAGACCTTGCAAGGCTTACGCTGGCGAGTGGCTGGCTGTGCTTAGAGGCCCTTGTGGAGAAGGGGTTGGCAGAAGCAAGACGGACTCTGAAAGCTTAGGTGATTCAGACACCAGGTAACTCTCCGTCTCAGATGGTGGCCGAGGAAATGCAGAGGATGGAGGAGGAGGCAATAAGCAGGGCCCTCAGGGAATTCCCGTGGGTGCCAAGCCAGAGCCTCCTCACAGCCAGGAGCCCGTGTCAGGGGCTGGGCCCTGGTTCCTTAGTTCCCTGAAACAAAAGGGGGTGGCAATGCCCCCGCAGGGGCTGACAGGGTCACTGCACGAGCAGTGGGTTGGAGTCACGCTATGGCTGTGTGTCACTGAGATAGCAGGCTGGGCTGTGGTCTGCTGCGGGTTCCTTGTGGAGGCCATTAGAAGGGGGCAGGAGGGCTGGAACGTAGTCTCACACCCCATGGAGCTGGCAGCGACGGAGGCACTGAGTAGAGCGGGAGGGAGAGGACCAAAAAGCAGCATCAGTGTGTGGAGGCCATGACCCAGCCTGGGAAGCTCAGGAGGCGGCTGGTGAAGGCCCTGGAGGCCCAGGAGAGTAAAAACCCTGGCCTGCCCCAGAGCTTCACCCAGAAGCCCGAGCTCAGCCCCTCCACACATCTCCTAAGGCCCCCTTCACGGGGCGTCCCAGCTGAGGGAGCCCCGCCTCCCTGCTACCTCAGCCCAAACTCAAGTCAGACAACAGGAAAGACTCCCTGATGGGAAGGGGTGGGAGGCTAGAGAGCGTTAAGAGCAGAGTCTCCTCCAGCCTAGACAGGGCAGGAAGGACACAGGTTTACAACAAGGGGAGGCACTTGCTGCCAGCTCTGAGCTGCATCCGCAGCCCTTTATTTATTTTTGAAACAGGGTCTCATTAAACTTCCCAGGTTTCAACTTGCCATCCTCCTGCATCAGCCTCCCACAGTGCTGAGATTATAGGTGTGCACCACCACACCCAGCCCCAAACAGTTCTGAGCTGAGGAGCTCAGACTCTGGAGCTAAACTCTCTGTGTTAAAATCCCAGCTCCAGAGGCAAAAGGATCACCTTGAGTTTGAGACCAACGTGATCCACATGGTGAGTTCAAGGCCAGCCTGAACCACATAGCAAAATTCAGTCTCAAAAAAATATAGATATAGATATAGATATAGATATAATCCCAGCTCCATCATTAACTAGCTAAATAACCTTAGGTAAGCTACTTTGACATCTCTGTGCCTCAGTTTCCTCATCTACAATATGGGCACAATAGTGGCACCTGCCTTTTGAGCTTAAATGCATGAGTAGAAATTTGCTTTTCATGTTGTCCACGTTTGCAGTACATGATCATATTCCTCACGGGGAGGTGGTACATGTACATAACGCATCTTAATTCATTTTACTTCCCCTCCTTTTCCCCTCCCTCCTCCTTGAGCTAGAATTTTGTAAAATGCTCAGAAAAGAGCCTGGAACAAACTGAGCACTATGTAAGCATCTGACTGAAAAAAGAAAAGCTACGAGTAACTTCCTTTTGAGAGCCTCGTGGGCAGTGGACACCCTGCCAGTTTCTTTATTTGTGCTTCCTCAAATCTCCCATTACTCTGTAAGGCAGCTGCTTACATTCCCATCTCATAGATGATGAAACTGAGGCCTGGAGAGGTGAAGTCATTTGCTGACCTTGACTGATTTTAAGAGTCAGTCTTAACCATCACACCGTCTTGTTTTCCCCAGCACAAAGGTCAACTATTGGTGAGGCAGAGGGTGAACGAACCAATGTCCAACTGGCTCCCTGGGACCCTCACAGCCGTGCTCATGGCCACAGCACCCTCTAGCAAGTGAACCTCCCCAGCCTTGTTAGATTTCCCAGTGCAGGGTAACCAGCGAGCTCAGGGCTGCCACCATCTCATTAAGCAATTACCCTGGGAACACAGAGGCACAGAAGTGGCCTCCTTGCCATGTGGACACCGCCCACTGCTGGGGAAGGACATAATGGGGCCAATCGTGACAGCAGTGATGGTGACATTGAAGGTGATGCTGTGGAGTGATAGAAAAGGTGATGGCTGTGTTAGATGTTGATGGAGCAGGCAGCAGGGTTGATGATAACTTGATGGTGGTTCTGGTGGTGATTAAGAGTGGTGGCAGCTCATAGCCTCCATGGACAGGTGACAGCGAGTGGCAGTGATGCGGCGGGGCAGGCCCTGTGCCAGCCCAGCCTCCTAGCTGGGGAGGTGCACAGCTGACAACACCTCCTCCTCCCTCCCTTGTAGCCTCTGAATGCCAGCGAGATGCGGACAGACAACTGAAATGAGGCACCATCCTGCGTTTCCATTTCCGCGTTCATAAAATAGAGACACAGTAGTCACCAGTGCCCGGCCCCAGTCAGCACTGCATAATGCTGCTGGTGGTTGCTGTTGTCATTTTATCTTACATTGTTTCCCATCCCCTTTTGCTGTTTCTGCCAGCCGGCAAGTTTGCAGTAACAGCAGGTTTTTCTGCAGCAGCCACCTGGGGTCCACCAGCATCTGGCTTTCTGGTTGCCCAGCGGTGATGGAAATAAGGAATGTAGTGTGGGCAGGACAGATTCGTAAACCCAGCTTCCTGGCTCCTGGATTGAAGCTTGGGCTGAGGGTAGGAGGTGTCTTGAATTCACGACTCTTGTGTTGGGGTTTCTCTCTCTCTTTCTCTCTCTCTCTTTCTTTTTCTTTCTCTCTCTTTTTGCAGTACTGGGAATTTAACCCAGGGCTGTCACACTGAGCTACACCCCCAGGCCTTTCTTATTTTTTTATTTTGAGACAGGGTCTCTCTAAATTACTCAGGCTGAAACTTGTGATCCTCCTGCCTCAGCCTCCCAAACTGGTGAGATTACAGGTGTGTACCTCCATGCCCAGCTTGGTTGTGGCTCTCTTGATGGCTCAGTTCTGTGTAGTTCCAGCAGTCATTCCTGAAGGCTTAGCTCATTCCGACCCTGACAAATGTGTTTATCCTGCCCTATGTTAAATACCTTCCTGCCAAAAACATTAACAGGGGTTGTTATTTCCAACAGATAGAGTTTGAGAGCATGAAAATGGTAAAAGCTGTTGATGCTGTAGGTGACAAAGATGGTAACATGGATGGTAATGGCATCTGGTGAGGATTAGCTTGATCTTCTGTGTTTTCTTTCTTTCTTTCCTTTTCTTTTCTTTTTCTTTTTTTTCTTTTTTTTTTTTTTTTTTTTTTTTTTTTTTTTTTTTTTTTTTTTTTTTTTTTTTTTTTTTTTTTTTTTTTTTTTTTTTTTTTTTTTTTTTTTTTTTTTTTTTTTTTTTTTGAGACAAGATCTCACTATGTAGTCCAGCCTGACTTTGAACTCATGGCGATCATCCTGCCTGTTTCCCCAGTGCTAGGATCACAGGTGTGCACCACCACGCCCGGCTGGGATTAGTTTGATCTTGAGGTGACAATGACAATAGCAGTGGTGAAGGTAGATGGCAATCAGAGTTCTTGCGTGTAATGAACAGAAGCTGATCCTGGCTGACCTATGAAGAAAAGGAAGATACTGTGGAGCTCCCAGAGCTGATGTAAAGCCTGGAGATCCAGGCTCAGGCAAGGAGCAGGAGCCAAGGGCAGCATCAGACAGACTAAGCCACTGTTAGTTCCTGGATGACTACTGTCACCAGCAGGTGCCATCAGGTACCACACTGACCACCGCTACCAAAGGCTGCCTTGCTAAGCAGATTGGTTTGGTTTGCTTTTGAGACAAGGTCTTACTATATAGTTCAGAATGGCCTTGAACTTGCTACATAGCCCAGGCTGACCTTGAACTCATGATCCCCCTGCCTCAGCTTCTAGCAAGCTTTGATTTCTTAGTGAATTATTAACCCTCCTCATCTCTGCCAGTCTCAGAGCACTGGACTTGAGGGTCCCTCTGGACGGATCCAGGCCGTATGCGAGTGCTGTGTGCCAGGGAGTAGGAAGGGGTCTGTGGTACTCTTAGCTTCAGGAGCAGTGAGGGGCCATGAAGTCTAGAACAACTCACACAGGGAGGCCCCCTCCTGAAGAGAAAGAGGGAGCGGATACAGTGGGAGCCCCTGGGGGAATGGTGCTTAGGATAGAATGAAGACAAGCAAGGCTGGGATGGTTGGACCTCTCAACTTGGCAAAACTCAAAGCCTTGAGGGATTGTCTGACAACTTCTGCTGCTTCCTTATAGGGGCTCCTGTAGGCCCTGGTCCACTTCTCACTCTCTGAGACCAGTGCTGAGAGAAAGCTTTGCCTTTTCTTTCTTTCTTTCTTTCTTTCTTTCTTTCTTTCTTTCTCTCTTTCTTTCTTTTTTTTCCCCCTTTCCTTTTCTACCCCAGTGGAAAGCAGAAAGCAGGCCTGACATTCTTGCCTTTTTTTTCTTCTCTTTCTTTTCCTTTTTCTTTCTTTCTTTTTTTTTTTTCTGTTTTTTAATTTTCTAGTAGGAATTGAACCTGAGGTAGTCTATCACTGAGTTACATCCCCAGCCCTTTCCACTGTTGGGACAAAAGTACCTGAAATATACAACTCAGAGGTGAAAAGGTTGGCAAGGCATGATGGCGCCTGTAATCCCAGCACTTGTATGCTGAAGCAGGAGCTCGAGACCTGCCTGGGCTACAAAGTGAGTTCAAGTCCAGCCTGAATGAAAAAGCAAAACCCTGTCTCAAAAAGACCCCCTCCCCCCCAAAAGTGGGGGAGGTATTGCTTGGCTCATGGTTTAAGAGGTTCCAGTTCATGGTTAGCTGGCTCCAAGACAAAAAATCACAGCAGAAGGTTGTGGTAGCGGAAAGCTACTCACCTCATAGCAGCTAGAAGCAGAAAAAGACCAACAGTGAGCCAACCATGGTGACATATACCTGTAATTCTAGCACTCCAGCACTTGGGAGGATGAGGCAGGAGGAGCTCCATGAGTTTGACATCAGCTTGAACTGCAAAGCAAGACCCAGTCTCAAAAAAAAAAAAAATTGAGCTAGAGAGAGTGGAAGGGCCTGGGGACAAGGCTATACTTTTCAAAGGTATGCCCCAGTGACTTATGTCCTCTAACAGGGTCCTTACCCCGCCCCCATTCAGATGTGTAAGCTAATTGATGGACTGATTCACTGATGAGAAGTGCTCATAGTCCAGATGCTTCTCTTGGCCCGGTGTGTGAACACTGTGGCCTTGGGAACAAGCCTTTAATACATGAGTCTCTGAGGGACACCTCATATTTCTACCATAACAGGCACCATCCAGATACCAGGGATGAAGAAAATGAGGTGCCTACCTCTTGGAACTTACCACTGAGGGAGAAGACAGTAAAATTAGTAACACAGCAGTGACCTGGTATGGTAGCATCCACCTGTGCTCTCAAAACTTGGAAGGCTGAGGCAGGAGCATAGTCTGAGCCCAGGAATTTGAGATCCCATTGCAAAAAAAAACAAACACAAAAAGATAACACCTAACTTATGAAGGTGACTGTGCAGATGGGGATTGGTGCTGAGCAGGCAGTAACAGGGGCAATGAGCTGGAGAGAACTGGGGGAGCCCCTCTAGAGGGAAGGTCTGGGGGAGGATGGGAGGATGAGGAAGCAGACAGTGGAGAACTGGGGGTGGGGTGGGCTTGGAAGCCCCTGAGTGGGCACAAGCCTGCTGTGTTTGCAGAACAGAAGCATGGTTACTGCAGCCAGAGCATTAGTAGCCCAGGCGGGAGGAGGAGACGGGAGTAAAGTCAGCCAGGGAAGAACTGGCACGTTAGCCCAGCTGACAGAAAGCCACTGCGGCTGTCGTTTGATAAAGGAGGGACTCCCCCTCAGGAATGACTCAGGGAAGAGAAGTGCAGGTGGGAACATGGGTGAGGGGGTGGCAAGGTGAGGGGGTGGCACACATGGTCCCGTCTCCTCAGTGCAGCATGAGGCCAGATTGTCACCTGCATAGAGTGGGAAGAGTGTGTCACTAGGGTCATATCAGGTTCCCAGGGTCCTGGATGGTACTGAGATGCAGCCCAAATAGCCCAGCTCCCAAACAGCCCTTGTGCTCCTGAGCACCTAGCAGATACGCTTCCTTGCCTGGCCCCTCCCCTGTCACTGAGCAGAGACCAGGAACAGAAACCTCAGCCATCACAATCACACAGCCAAAGGCACAGTCCAGATCACAGTCACCTTCATAACCACAGGCACAAGGACAGGACAGAAAGACCTCGAGGGCACCTGAGCTGGGAGCCAGCAGGACTCCATGCCCTTCCAGGCCATGTGCCGTCCCTGGACAGAGCCCTGAGGACCAGGACACAACCCGAGCCCAGTCCAGCTGCTGCAGGGTTGAGCACCTCTGGCCTCTGTAAGCACCAGAGCCTTGAGCAGGACAGTAGTCCCGAGAGTGCCAGTGGGTAAGGTGTTTGAAGCAGCGTGCATGGAGTGGGAGGTCGCCTGCTGCCACAGGTCCAGGGACATCATCTCATCCACAGCCTTTGCTCTGGCCCAGGAGCCGGGACTGCGAGCTGCAAGCCAGCTGCTGACACCCTCCTGGAATAGGAAGCCTGGCTCAGTCCGTTCTGGGAGGGACCAAGGGTTGCCCCTCCCTGTTCCATGATTCTGTAGCCCTGACCTTGGTCATAAACTGAGCCCAAGCCCAGTGACAAACATCTTCACCTGGGCCCACACAGAGCCTCATCTGCTCTGGCCTAGGGCCTGGTGGGTCCAGAGGAAATGCACTCCGACTTCCATCTGAGCCTGACACAGGAAACCCAGGTCCACGAGCCCAAAGAGCTCCAGGTGAGGCTGGCTCCAGGTCTCTTGTCTGTGTGGTCAGGGTTTGAGCCTCCACTTGGGAAGCCAAACAACAAAAAATCAAATCAAATCAAACCCCCTACCATCTCCTTCTTGCTTTAGAGACACATCTTTGTCACTTTGCATATATTTTTCTGAGGCACTAAATCTCCTTCCCTCTCCGGCTGGGGGCTGCCTCTTTAATTTGGAGGACTTTTGCCGGAAACTCTCCCTCCCCACAGTACCCAAATATCAGCCCCAGGTCTCAGGCATGGGAGGGAGCCATGCAAGCCCCACAAACTTCATCTGACAGCCAAAGGAGTGGAGGCCAAAACTACTCGGCTTATAAGCTTGGGTAAAACCCTTCGCCTCTCTGGGCCTCAGTTTCCCCATCAGTATAATGAGAAATTTAGCTGCCCAGCGCTGATATGCAAAGCTAAGGATCCGGGTGGAAATTTGGAGCCCTGTTTGCAAGCACCAGCAGGATAACAGAGCCCGAGAGACCCGGAGGCGTCTCCCGAGTATGTCCAGCACACCAGCGTAGGGTCCTGGGACGCACTTCCAGCTCTGGCAGCTTGCACTGGTGACTCAGTCTCTGTGGGTCTCAGTTTTGTCATCTGTCAAACAGCAACCGCACCAAGTCTGTGAGGATGAAACGGGACGGGACGGTGGCAAGAAAAGCACTTTGTAAACTGTAGAGTGCAGTCCTCATGGCAGAGAAGGGTTGTTGGTGTTTCGCCTTCCAGCCAAGCCCAGGACAGGGGATCAGGACGATCTCAAAGCCTCTGCACGACCCACTTCCCCCGCTCGGGACCGGCAGAGCCCTCCAGGAGCCCCACACACACACCGGGAGGGCAGGGTCGTCTCGGGCTCCCCACTGCCGGGACCCAGCCGGGACTGAGGGCCGAGGGGGTTAGGGGGCATGGGAGAAAAGGAGGAAGAAGGGGGAGGGCGGGAAGGGAGTCAGATGAATCCATTCACCAGGGATTTACAGACCCACGCCGCAGCAGGGAGAGGGCGGGCTAGCAGGTCCCGGGACGCGCAAGCCCCGCCCTCTGACGTCATCGGGGCGGGGCCTCTCCAGCCGGCGGCCCCCTCCGGGCAGGGGCTCCCCGCGTGGGAACTGCTGTCGGGGCAGTGGGCGGCCCGCCGCGCGGAGGCCGGGAACAGGCCGGGCGGCAGGGCGGGCCCTGGATGGGGCTGCCCCTCACTCGGAGCCGGCTCTGGGCGCCGCCCACATCTGCAGCCCGAGTGCGCCAGGCGACGCCTGCCAGCCGGGTAGAAACTCCGAGCTCCTCCCCAGACCTGGCGGCTTAACGAGACTCTCAGGTAACCCCAGGAATTTGACGCGGACTGTTCTGCAGAAGTCTGCCTGAGTATTTACAGACTTAACAAAGACAGACGACTTTAGGTTACTTTCCCTTATTTCCATTTCAGTGAGGGCGTTGATTTTTTTTAATGAGGAGCATATAAATAGGATATATTATCTATGAATTGCATCGTATTACAGGAAAGAGGTATTGTGAGGTATTTGCTGTAAGAGTAGGTGTGGAAAACTGGGTGTGGAGGTGCATGGTATAATCCCAGCACTCAAAACGGTGAGGCAGGAGGATCGCTGCGAGTTCAAGGCCAGCCTGGGCCATATAGTGAGTTCAAGGCCAGCCTGACCCTATGTAGTATGACTTTCAGAGAACCAAAAGTAAATAAATAAATATAAAAAGGGGGCCTGGGATCAGCTAGGGCAGGGATCCCCTGATAAGGACCCACTCTGGTTTTCAGTAGTCAGCGCAGGCCCCAGGGGAGACAGAAAGGAGAGCAGTCTGCTTTTACTGGGGAGGAGCTTCCACTGTAGCAGGGAAGATGAGATGCATGCAGATCAGTCTTGAGCATCAGTTTCCTCACCGGTCTTCTCCATCTACTTCCCACAGGGCAGCTCTGTCCCTGTCCTGCAGAATTCGGCCTTCCACCCTGCTGGTGCACACTCAGGCCCTGCCTTCTTCGGACCTCCCTCTTTCCCTTCCTTCCCTGCCTCCTCCCCATCAAAACAAAACATCACCAACACCAGGATACTGGGAACTCCCCCCACATTAGCAAGTGAGCACCGTTCTGGGGAACACAGGAGCCCAGCGCTCACTCCCTGCGAAGCTCCTGCTCACCCCTTGTACCCAGGTCACATCACTCGTAAAAGGTGCAGGTGGGAGAAGGACTGGAGCTTTGGGCTGCCATTCCTAAAGTATCTGGTGTTTCTGTTTTTGTTGTTGTTGTTTGTTTTGTTTTGGTTTGGTTTTTTTCTCATTTGTTTTCCAAGACAAGGTCTTGCCATGTAGTTAAATGGGACTTGAACTCACTATATAATCCAGGCCGCTCTCAAACTCACAGAGATCCTCCTACCTCAGCCTCCCGAATACTGGGATTACAGGCATTTAAAAAGCCAGGCAGGCTTTTTAAAAGGGCTCCTTCCCCTCTTACCCAAGCATTCCTCCATTCACTTTGTGAATGCATATTTTGTTTTTGTTTTTGTTTTTGTTTTTGGTGGTGCTAGAAATCAAACCCAGGACCTCAGGCTTGCCAGGCAAATGCTTTACTGCTGAGCTATATCCCCAGCCCCAGTTCTGTGAATATTGAGCACCAGTACCTTTCCAGCCACTGGATTACACAGAAAATAAAAACAGAGAAAATCCCTACCCTCTTGGAGCTTCTATTCCAGTGAGGAAAGAGGTAATAAATAGATACAAGCCACATGTGGCTAAGACCTGTCATGCCAGCATTCTGGGGGGAGGCTGAGGTAGAGAGATCGCAAGTTCAAGCCCAGCCTGGGCAACTTGCCAAGGCCCTGTCTGAAAATTGAAAAAGAAGAAAAGGGAGAAGGAGGAGGAGGAGAAAAAGGAGGAGGAAGAAGATTAGGGAGTGTATCTCAGTATCTCAGTGCAGAGTCCCAGAGTTCAAACCCTAGTACCACAAATAAATGAATGAATAAATACATATAGGCACATGCACAACATGGTAGACAGTGTAAGGGGCAATGGAAAGAATAAAGCAGAGAAGAGACTAGCTGCTGTGAGGAGGGAGGTTGCCATCCTAATTGAGTTGTCAGAGTCCTCACAGAGGACAGGACAGAGAAAGAAAAAGACCCTGCAGGCAGGGAGCTACGTGGGTCTCAAAGGAAAGCATGTCAGGCAGACAAAAGAGCAGGTGCAAAGGCCCTGGGGTGGAGCATGCCTAGCATGTCTGAAGAGTAGGGAGATCAGGGTGAGGGAGGGGAGAATGTGAGGAGATCTCAGCATTGCAGTGACTAAAAGGGCTTTGTCTCTTACTCCAAGTGGCACGGAGTCATTAAAGTGGCATGTTCTGTCTTGTGTTATAACACATCAGCCTGACTTGCTGGGTTGAAAACAGATTGCAGGAGACAAGCACAGCAGCAGAGAGATTCAAAAAATCCTCAAGGGCGTGCGGCGTTGGTGGTATAGTGGTGAGCGTAGCTGCCTTCCAGAAAAATCCTCGAAGGAGGGATTATGGCCTCAGGCATGGAGGTGGCTGTAAGCTGGGGCTGGGGGCTAAGAAGTGAGGTGGTTAGATTTTGTCTGTATTCTGAAGGTGAAGCCAACATAGCTTGCTGACCAATAGGGATATACACAGTGTAAGGGGAGAGGAGGGGGCTGAAGGTGGAACTTGGAGGTAGAGTGTTTGCCTGGGGCACACAAGATGCACAAGGCCCTGGGTTAGAGCGAGCGAGTGAGCGAGCAAGTGAGAGGGAGAAAGAGAGAAAGAGATTGATTCAGTTTTCAACCCAGAAACTGGAAAATTGCCATTTATTTGTGAGAGGAGGTTTAGCTGAGAATTAGAAAAATCTGGAGTCTGGGAGGAGGCTCTGGGATATGTAAATTGGGGACTTGGCAGCCCTTGGCTAGTGTCTAAAACTGAAGGAGAAGGTGGTCAGGGGGTCCAGGTAACAGAGGGGCAGAGGACCAAGAGATGAGTCCTGGGACATATCACTGTCCAGAGGCTGAGCAGATAAGGAGGACACTGTGGGGACAGGGGAGAAGCCAGGACAGTGAGGTAACTTGGAAGCCAACTGAAGAAAGTATTTCAAGGTGATTGGCTGTGTCCCAGATGGTTTAGAGATTTAGTAATGGGCTGGGTGTAGCTCAGTGATAAAGCTCTTGCTTGGCAGATGCAAGGCTCTGGTTTTGATCCTGAGTGCAGAGAAAAAATTAAAAAGAACTGACAATTAGACACCTCTGACAAGGTGTTAATATCCAGAATATATAAGAAACTCAGTGTCAAAAAACAAAAAATCTAGCCAGGCCTGGTGGCCCATGCCTTTAATCCCAGCACTCGGGAGGCTGAGATAGGAGGAGCATTGTGAGTTCAAGGCCAGCTTGGGCTACAATGTGAGCATGGCCAGCCTGAACTACATAGTGTGACCCTGTCTCAAAAACCTAGGGCCGGGAGTTTGACTCAGTGGCTTAAGCGCCTGCCTGGCAGACGTGAGGTGGTGAGTTTGATCCCTGGTGCCACCAAACAAAAAAAACAAAAAAACAAAAAAACTTGTGGTGTGAATATATGTATATACAATGGAATACCAAACAGTCATAAAAAGGATGAAATCAGCCAGGTATGGTGGTACATGCCAGTAATCCCAGCATTTGGGAGGCTGAGGCAGGAGGATTGCTGCAAGTTGAAGGCCACCCTGGGCTACAAAGTGAGTTCAAGACCAGCCTGAATTGCATAGCAAGACGCTGTCTCAAAAAAGACAAAAAAAAGATGAAATCTTGTCATTTTCCACAACATGAATAGAACTGAAGGACATTATGTTTAGGGAAATAAAGTAGGCACAGAAAGACAAGTACTACATGATCTCACTCACATGTGGGATCTAAAAAAGCTGTTCTCATAAAAATAGAGATTGGAATAGTGGTTACCAGAGACTAAGGAGAGCAGGAGACAGAGAGGGAGGAGATAGATTAGTTGATAAGTACAAAGATACAGTTAGATAGAAGGACTGAGTTCTGATGGTCTGTTACACAGCGCAGTAACCCAAGTTAATAACATCATGGATACTTGAAAATAACTAGAAGAGGGGATCACAAACTGTCTCACTGCAAAGAAATAACCCAGTGTTTTTTGTGATGGATATACTAATTATACTGATTTGATCATTTAATGTATGCCCATATATTACTATGTGCCACATTATACCTTATGAATATCCACAGTTATTATGTCAATTAAAAAAAGAAAAGGGCTGAGGGTATAACTTAGTGGTAGAGTGCCTCCCTAGCATGCATCAAGCCCTGGATTCAATCCCCGGCACCACACACAAAATCAGAACTTCATCCCTTGTTGGGCGTGGTGACACATGCCTGAAGTCCCAGCACTGAGGAGGCTGAGACAGGATTGCCTTGAGTTCAAGGCCAGCCGGACTACATAGTGAGTTCAAGACCAGCCTGGACTATATAGCAAGACTCTGTCTCAAAAAACAAAAAACAAAAAACAAAAAAAAAAAAGAGAGAGAGAGAGAGAGAGTTCACAATTAGAATGGGAAGAAAATTTTGCAAATCATACATTTTATAAGGGACTTGTATGTAGAATATATAAAGAACACAGCTCAATGATAATAGTAAGTAGCAGAGCACAGGAACCATGTGAAGTGGTATATACCTGTACAGTAATCCCAGCTACTGGACAACTGAGGCAGGAGGAGCATGAGTTCAAGGCCAGCCTAGGTTACATAACAAGTTCAAAACCAGTCTGGACTGCATTGTGAGACCTTGTCTCAAGAAAAAAAAAATTAGGAAAGGAAGTAGACATAGTGGTGCACAACAGTAAAGCCAGCTACTAGAGAGGGAGGCAGGAGAATTATAAATTCAAGGCCCGGACAACATAGTGAGACTTTGTCTCAAAAAGAAAATTTAGAAAGGGCTAGGGATGAGCTGGGTGGGGGTGGGGTGTACACCTATAAGCCCAGCACTTGGGAGGCTGAGGCAAGAGTCTCAAATTCAAGGGTAGCTTGGGCTACATAGTGAGTTCAAGACCAGCCTGGACTATACAGTGAAACCCTGTCTCGAAAAAAAAAAAATAGCTGGGTGTGGTGTTGCATGCCTGTAATTCTAGCATTTGGGAGGCTGAGGCAGGGGGATTGCTGTGCATTTGAGGTCAACCTCAGCTGCATAGTGAGTTCAAGCTCAGCCTGAATTCCATAGTGAGACCCTGTCTCAAAAAAAAAAAAAAAAAAAAAGGTAAGGATGTAGCTCAGTGGTGGAGCACTTGCCTAGCATGTATGAGGGCCTGGGTTCCATCCCCAGTACCACAAGAGGGTAAGGGCAAAGGATCTGAGTAGACATTTCTCCAAAGATATGGGTGACCAAAATGCACATAAAAACATGTTCGACATCATTAGCTATCAGAAAAATGCAAATCGAAACCACAATGAGACACTACTTCCCACCCACTGAAATGGCTATAATCAAAAAGGACAGATAATAACAAGTGTTGCTGAGGATGTGGGGAAATTAGAGCCATCATACACTGCTAGTGACAATGTAGAATGATGCAGCTGCTTTGGAAAACAATCTGGCAGTTCCTCAAGTGGCTAAATAAAAAACTACCTTATGACTAGTAACTCCACCCCTGAATACACACCCAAGAGGGATGAAAATGAAAATTTATACCTGTATCTTCCCAGCCAACATTCTTCATAATAGCTAAAAAGTGGAAACAACCCAAATGTTTGGCAAATGTTCATCACTGTTTATCAATGAATAAATGAAATGTGGTACATCATATATCCACGGAATATATTTGGCAAGAAAGAAAAAATGGGGCTGATGTGTCACTCAGTGGTGGATCATATCCTTAGCACTAGGCCCTAGGTTCAATTCCCACTAATGAAAGACAGAGACCGAGAGTCAGAGATGGGGGGAGAACAGGGGAAAAATGCAGGGAGGAAGGGTAGACATTTTCAGAGTGTTTCGAGAACCAGCATCAAAGGGGAAGGAGGTGGTGAGTCAAGAAAGTTTCTTTGGTTTTATAGTGGTTTGGGGGTGGGGGATTGAGGGGATTAGGGGCATTGTTTTTTGTTTATTTTTATTTTTATTTTTTTTTTATCTTTTTGAGACAGGGTTTTGCTATGTAGTTCAGGCTGACCTTGAACTCACTTTGTAACTCAGGCTGACCTCAAACTTGCAGTGATCCTCCTGCCTCAGCCTTCTGAGTGCTGGGATTACAGACATGCACCAATACACCTGGCGTTGCTTTTGTTTTTTGGAACAGGGTCTCCCGATGCAGTTTAGCCTGGTTTTGAACTTACTATGTAGCCCAGGTTGACCTTGAACTCCCATGATCTTCCTGCCTCAGCCTCCCAAATGCTGGGATTACAGGTGTGGACCGCCACTTCCCGCAAGAAATGATGTTTTAATGCAGATTGGAATGACCCAGTCAGTGAAAGAGGGAAAGTCTCTGGAGTGAGCAGGACGAGGCCCAGTAGTTGGTAGCCACAGAGAGGAACAGCAGGCCCATCCCCACAGCAGAGGATGGCTGAACAGCACGCCAAGCTGGACGAATGTTGGAGAGTGTGTGGAGAGGCCAGCGCTCTGCAGGTTGCTTCTATTTCCTTGGTGAGGTGGGAAGCAAGGTCTCAGCTGAGAGGAGGATGCATGCAGGAAGAACTTCCAGACTGAGGAGATCCTGGGGTGACCTGACCTCTAGGACGGTGGGAGAGGGAAAGACCAAGTAAGACTGTGAGATTGGCAGACAATACCAGGCTCCTTGCACCCCAGGGTGGTGGACTGATGTTAAAGTGGGCTCAGTCAGCAGGGCCACATTGGTCTCTAGCTTCGTCAGCTTCTTGGGATTAGGCAGGGTGTGGCTTTGCCAGGTGCATGTGATTTAATGAGCAGGGAGCAAGGGGGTTGAGGGTGTATTCAAAGAAGTAATTACAGCGAAGGTCCAGGTCCCTAAGCTGACTAAGGAGGAAAGTCAGGACACAGCGAAGAGGGGAACAGTGGACTGAAGCTCCTTGTGGGTCAAAGAATTATTGGAGCTGAAGTTCTCTAAGACATGAGCAGAAAACATAGGAGATAGTCTTAGAAGGGTTGAATACTGGATACTGAAATTATGCAGGGTCAGGATACAATTATAGTTATGACAATAGTTCCCTTACCTTGACCTTGACGACATGAGGTAGGGTGGAGGGCAGGAGCAACAGGAGGATATGTGACCCTCCACAGGAGCGGGTCATCTGTATACAAGAGAACTCTCTAAGGCCTCCTCAGAGGCAGGGTCCTGTGAAGGGCACAGGCCTGGGATTCAACTAGACCTGGATATGAAGTCTTCCCGACTGTGGGACCTACGTGAATGTCTTAGTTTCTCTGAGCCTGAGTTTCCTGTCCTGCAAAGTGAGAGATTGCTCTTGTGCCAGAAGGTTGTGTTCTGAAAATTGAATGAGCTTGTGGAACCCACAAAGAGCAAGTTCAGTAAGGTAGGCAACAATGTACCTGTACAGCAGGTCCCAGATGCTCTTGTCTGGGGTCCCAAATTAGAGATCAAGTCAATGTGGGGACTAAGACGTTCCCCAGGCCCTTCCCCTTTCCTGTCCCCTGAAATCATAGAAGGTATGAATAGAAGAGCCTGGGCCCTAATTCATTCCCATTTTATAGAATAAGAAACTGAGGTCCAGATAGGGAAAATGACTTCACTAAGACTCAATTGTCATACAAAGTAAATGATTTTTTAAAATCAACTGGTGTCCTAATTAAGATGCAAAGTTTGTACAGAATTCCAGGGACAGACTCCTGTATAACATCAAGAAGCTAGTTGTAGTCTGGTGTGGTGTTGCATGCCTGTAATCCCACCCAGCACTTGGGTGGCTGAGGCAGGAGGTTCACTGTTAGTTTGAGGCCAGCCTGGGCTACAAAGTGAGTTCAAGACCAATCTGAACTCCATAGTAAAACCCTGTCTCAAAAAGACAAAACTAAAAACTAAAAAGAAGCTAGTTTTACTCAGGATATGCCCTGCCAAGATTCCCCTCCATTCACTGAGACAATGAAAAGCTGGGCTTGTTGAGAATGCAAGATCCTACTGGATATATCTTTGCTCACTCTCAACTTCCTACATTCCCAAGTCAGCCTCATCCGCACTGGGCAAATATGGGAATCATCAGCTTTGGGAATGGAAGTGTCAACAGAGCAGTGATTCACAGTACATGAATTTGCTAATTACTCTTTCTAGCCCAGACAGAAGAAAGCAGTGAGGAAAAGAGATCTCAGAGTTTCCTTAGAAAACTTGGTGAAGTGTGTCAGGCAGGCAGAGATCTAGCCAGCCCCCAGGAGGCCCTGCCCTACGGGATTTGCAACCCTAGCTCGTCCCCCTGGGGTAAATCCTTCCTGCTTTTGGAACCACAGTTTCCCCACTGAAAAATTGAGAAGAGGGTGAACAAAATGACTATCCAAGTTTCTTCTAGCTGGGCTATTAAGAGTTCTAGGAATGTGAAACCAGGTACCTTTTCTGCTGACTTTGCTGTCCAGGGACAGCTCAGGAGACTGAGGCAAGAGGATCACAAGTTCAAAGCAGTGTCTGGGGAACTCAGCAACACCCTGTCTTAAGCAGGGAATGTTATGTAGCTCAGTGGAAGAGTGCTTACCGAACAAGTCTGAGGTTCTGGGTTCAATACCTTGTACCACAAAAAAAGGAAGGAAGGATTACCTCATTAGGGAGGCCTTCCATGATCACAGCATCTAACAATGCACATTGATATCTTAGTTTGTTCTCTTTCTCTTCCTCCCAATCCCCTATGTGTGCACACAGGGTTGTTCTCTGTCCCATGATCCTATTTTATTTTCTCCTTAGCACTATCTAATATGTCTGATTTGTTTCCTTCACTGTTGTCTTTCTACATTTAAAAGTTCTAGAAGGACAAGTAGAAGGACAAAGACTTTGCCTATTCTACCTCAGGGCCTTCCCAGCACCCCGGGACATAGTAGCCACTCATAGACTATATAGATAGACTAGGTAGATAGACAGATAGACAGACAAAATAAAGAATGAACAAAAGGATGGATCTCATGGGTGGTACCAAGAATGACCCTGTGGCACGCGTGAACCTAATCTGTGCCAACTCTTCAAGATCATTTGAAAAATAGGGCTCTAGAGTCAGGAGATTTAAATTTGAGTCCTGTAGTGCCAATTAGTGGTTGCATGACCTCGGGCATATCAGTTGGCCTCTCTAAGCTTCTGTTTTCTATCTATAAATTGGGAATAATGACCCCACATCCTGAGGTATCATTTTTTAGGAATTAGAGGTCAGCTATGTAACATTACTTGGGGTGTAGTAAAGCATTCAGTAAATGTTAGTTTCCTTTCCCTCCTCTTCTGGAGGTAGGGGCCAGAGGCAGTGCTGTGGCGAATCTGAACTGTCTCAGCAGTAGCTTGAAGGGAGGGGGACTTGGTAGCTCTAGGTTTTGGAGACCCTGGAGGGAGCCAAAGGGGATTTCTTATCTGTTTCTTATCTTTCAAAAGAAGGTAAAACAAAAACACTGGAAAGAGTGGGAGGGACTTGCCCAGAGTCACAGGACCAGAGCAGTGGGTTCTCTCTCTGAGGACCAAAGGAAGCCCCAAGGCTTCAGATCTAGATCAGTGAGAGACCCGAGGTGAAGGGCAGGGGCAGCACTTTGCTTGGGGTGCCTCCAAGAGAGGAGAGCAGCCTCCTGGGTGCAGGGCCCGAGTAAATCAGGGTCAGCTCCTGGGATGTACTGTACTGTTTTTAGGTCTTGGTTTCTCCTTCTGTAAATGTGGCCTATTCCTCCTTCCCAGCTTGCTGTACAGGAAGATGGGAGAATGTCAGGAGAATATTTAATTTGATATGTTAGTAGGAGAATGATCCAAGTAAAATTATTACAGTACTGAGTCAGAAAGACAATTTCTGAACTTTAGCCACAGCACATGTACTTAATATCAGACTAAGATGAATTCAAAAGTAGCATACGGGAAGGAAAGGAGAAAGGGGATGTAAAAAGAATTAAGATGCGTTGTGTACTTGTACCAACTCTCCATCATGAATATAATCAATATGTACTGCCAAACATGTGCCACAGATTGTGTTCCCCTGGTTCACGGTCAGAGCCTGTGACATTGGGGAAATGCCAGCCCTCTCTGAGCAGATTTCTCCTTACCTAAACTGGGGCGTGAATGCCAGCCATGTTGTACTTTGCGAAGGCCTGTCAGTAGAGTGTAGAAGCATCTACCTCTTTACACACACAGTGAGTTACCTTTCCTACTCTCTGGAAGAGCACAACGTGGAGTCGAGCTAGGGCCTCAGTCTCTTTGGGCTCCTGAAAATAGCGGATGACCAGGACTAGGCCAGATAATTTCTCAGTTTCTTCTAGCGCATATTTGAAAATCGATCAATCAATCAATCCTGAGTGATCTGACTCCGCTACAAACTCTACAGACCCCTACCCTCTCGCCAGCCGCTGGACGGTGCCGTACCTTTAAATTCAGGCTACCGCGGCCGAATCACAGTTAACAAGTTCTTAAAAGACCAAAGGAGGGAATTCAGCCTGGGAAGGAGGGCGGGGCAGGGGCGTGCCTTCCAGCCAATCGGTATCTTCCTGAAGAACAGTGACGCACGTGCCAAACTCTGCGGCCCAATAGCAGGGACGGAGAGAGGCGAGGCGGCTCCGGCTGTGTGACAGCTGCCGGGACCAATGGGCATGTCGCCCGCGGCCTATAAGAGTCAGCTGGGCGCCCGACAACAGGCTCTAGGGTCGGAGAGTCCCCCGCCGCCGCTGCAGGTGTTCCCAGGGCTCACTTCGCCGCCGCTGCCGCCCTGCTCCTGCATCCCCGCCCCAGCCTAGGCCCAGCCGCTCTCCTTGCCCTCATCCCCCTTATCACCCTCCCCCTCGGTTTTTGCCGTCGGGGCCCCGGGGCCGGGCGAATGATGCCGTCGAAGAGCGGGGCTGAGCGCCTAGACGGGGCGGTTGTGCAGGTGGGGACGGCTACGGCCACGGCGGCCCCGGCTGGCGGCGGCGGCCCCGACCCGGCGGTCTCATCAGCTTCCCCTGAACAACACCTGAGCAGGCTGAGCTGGCCACAAGTGCAGCGGCTGGACGCACTCCTGAGCGAGCCGATTCCCATCCACGGGCGCGGCAACTTCCCCACGCTGAGCGTGCAGCCCCGGCAGATCGTGCAGGTGAGGGGGTGGCCGAAGGGGTCCGGAGGGGGTCTATCCCGATGCCCGCGTGCCTGGAAGGCAGCTAAAGTCTGTTCAGTTTGCTGGACAGCTGGGAAACTGAGGAACGGCGATGTGACCTGTAACAACTGCATAGCACATTCACGCTAGACCAGAGGTCTTCCCCGTGTGCCTAATAAACCTTCCCCACTTGATTTTTGCGTCCTCGCCCTGGGGAGCCCTCTTTCCGCACCCCGCACCGCCACTGCTCACCCAAGCCCAGGTCTGGAGAGAGAAGAATGTGAAGGGACTCGGTGGGGCATCTGCTGGACTGCAAGGACAACAGATGTCAGGCACGCTTCCCATGGGTAGGGTGTGTACTTGGGTCCAAAATAGCTTTTCTTCCACCCAGCATCCCTGGACCACCTCCCCTGTCCCTGTCTCAAGGTTGTAGGGGCGCTCTGACCTTTTATGCCACAGTCCCTGGCTCAAGAACCCCTGGCTAGGTGAAAAAGCTCAGAATTCTCAGCAGAAACTGCTCTGTCTGATTAAGATCATGGCAGGATATTAAGCGACTGAGCTGGGGCCCCCATCCCTGAAACACAATGTTAAATATTCAGTGGAGGTGTCCTCCTTCCTCCCCAAGATTTTGAGGTGTTTTGTTTGTTTGTTTGTTTGTTTGTTTTGTTTTGAGACAGGGTCTCGCTGTGTAGTGCAGGCTGGCCTTGAATTTGCTTATGTAGCACAGGTTGACCTCAAACTCAAGGCAATCCTCCTGCCTCAGTCTCCCAAGTGCTAGGATTACAGGCATGCACCACCACACCTGGCCCTCCCCAAGATTGGAAATGGACTGGGAACGTGGTTCAGTGGTAGAACACTTGCCTAGCATGCACAAGGCCCTAGGTTTGATCCTCACCATTGAAAAAAAAGTTAAAGATTGGAAATAAAGGCCAGCCCAGGTCACCACCCTAAGTCCATCTGTCTTGAGGGACTGGAGAGAATTCTGGTGGCCTTTCCCTCCTTCAGACTCTTCCTTTTAACTGGGCCCCCACCCCCACCCTATGACTCCAAAGCTGCCCTTTCATCTGGGTAACTCAGGCGCTGTCATGTTCTGAAATAGCAGAGGATAGTAATTATCGCACCCATGTAAGGAAGCGGAGGTCTCTGGAGGGGTAGTGAGCTACCTAAAGTTACCTAATGAGGTGAAAATCCAGCCCTGAGAGCCTTGAGCCTTCCCAGGAGCAGAGAGCAGCAGGTTCAAGATTTTCTTACTCCTTTCCTGGCTCCCAAACTGAACGACTAAGGCTTAGGGGAGCCCTCTGAAAGAAACCAAAAAATCCAGTGCCGATTCCTGTGTGTTCCTGCCAGTACACGGACTTCCCATACAAGCTAGGTGACCCAGGCTGTTCTCCAGCCCAGGGGGAGGAATGCCTGCTGGGGGCTAGCCTCCCCTCCCTTCTGAGGAACTAGGAACCAAGGGGGCAGGGCGGGGAGGGCCAGCAGATTGTCCTGGGCTGACTCACCCGCAGCACCAGTGGGGCTCACTGAGGCATTCCTCACTGCCCGGGCATTCCTCACTGCCCGCTGTCATCTTGATGATTAGGAAGCCAGCTGAGGCTTTTCTCCCCAGGACCTAGGCTCAACCCTGGGGTGGGCGAGGTGAGAAGGTGATATCCAGTGTGCAGGATTCCTCTGCTAGGCTCAGGTGTGGTCCAAATTACCTTTATTGGTCCCTGCTTGGTCCTAAGCCCCATGAAGGCAGGCCCTGGAGCACAGATGTGACTAGGACCCAATCTCTTTGCCTTCCAGTACTCCCAGCCATGTGAGGGAGACTGCAGCTGGTAGGAGCTGACTTCACCATGTTGTAGTAGAACATAGTCCTTCTTGCCGAGTGCATAGTGCACAACTGTAATCCCAGCACCTCAGGAGGCTGAAGCAGGAAGATTGCTGTGAGTTTGAAGCCAGCCTGAATACATAGTGAGACCCTGTCTCAAACAAAAAGAAAGGAAGGAAGGAAGGAAGAAAGAAAGACCACAAAGTCCTCCTGGACTAGGGTCAGAAACATCACAGAACAGGGAGGTGTCTGCTATAGAAGGGTGGTGGTAGACTTCAAAGCTGGGTGGAGAGGAAGAACATCTGTGTTCAGCACCTGGACTCTTTGTCTGTTGCCCTTCCTGGGTATGGTGGAACATACCTGTAATCCCAGCCCTGAAGTAAGAGAGGCTGAAACAGAAGGATCTCAAGTTTGAGCCCAGCCTGAGAAATTTATTTTATTTTATTTTATTTATTTTTTGAGACAGGGTGTTACTATGCAGTTCAGGCTGGCCTTGGGCTCACTTTGTAGCCCAGGGTGATCTTGAACTCACAACAATCTTCCTGCCTCAGCCTCCGGAGTGCTGGGATTATAGGCATGCCCCACTACACCCATCTCAACCTGAGCAATTTAGTGATACCCTGTCTCAAAAGAAAAAAAGGAGCTGGGAATGTAGCTCAGTATAAAGGCCCTGTACCCAAAGCAAACAATCCACAATTCAAAGGGAACAAGTGCATTCACCTGGCCCATACAGCTGCTTCCACAGCAAAGAAAGTCTATCTCTGTGCAGAAATCCAGAGCTAAAGCTAGGCCATAGTGGTGCACGTCTATAATTCAGCACTCAGGAGGCTGAGATAGGAGGATCAATATGAGTTTGAGGCCAGTTTGGGGTAGATAGTGAGACCCTGTCTCAAAAACAAAATGAATTGGAACATATTTTCCTCTGCACCTCAGAAGGCTTTGCTTATAACAGTAATCCCAGCAGTTAGAGATGTGTCCTTGCTTTTACCTAGACCAAAGGGGACCACCCTCTTTTAGAAACACCCCACCCCCACCCCACTGCTTTCTGCCACCCCCCTGTAGCTCTGGAAGACCTGGTTCTAGTTAAGTTCAGTTGTTATTAGCTGTGTGACCTTGGACAAGTCCTTTGCCTTCTCTGGGCCCTGAGAATTGATCTAGACAGTCTGACTTCTCCAGCTGCAGCCAGAGGACCAGACTAGGGCAGCCCTGGTTATGAGTTTTGCAAGCCTGCTGGCTGACAGCGGCTATTAGTCTTCCCACAGGTCTCAGCAGCAACCCTGGAGCAGAGCAGCTCTGGGGAGGGCCTTGGCATGGGAGAAGAGGAGACACAGTCACTGCCCCCTCCATGGCTGGAAAGTCTGATTCAGGAGGATCCAAGCTGCCTTGCGGCCCTTGGGCGTGGCAGTATCTGGGGACTGCCTGCCAAACTGGCTGTAGTCACACCTGAGAAAGACAACAGCTACTGGCTGGCTGACACAGCTGGCCCCATGGCCCTGACGCAGGGAATTAATGAGGGTACTGCTACCTAGTCATCAGGCCAGATGCCATGCCCTGGGGTGGACACCAGCCTGGGAGCTGGACTGGCACTGAGTAAGCCCCAGTCAGCTCTGAGGGGACTTGGGGAGGGGGCTGGTCTGCTTTGTGGGCCTGGCAGGGTCCTTAGCTCACCGTCTTTGGGCTGCATCTCTCGTTGGCCAGCATGGGCACAGCTGCAAGTGGGTGCGGGGAGTCCTGCAGGCTGACAGCAGCAACTGGCCCTGTCTGTCCAAGGACCCTGGGCCCCTCACCTCCTGACCCCTAACTTCTCTGGGTCTAGTGATTTGAGGGTCCCCCTCACTTTGACATTTTGAAAGGGAAGGAGGATTAGAGCACGAGTTTCTACTCTGCTTGTTCTTATTGAATGTGGTAGAAAGAGGGTAGGCTGGGCTGAGGGTGGAGCTCGGTGGTAGAGCAGGCGGTTAGTATGTGCAGAGCCTTGGATTCCTTCACTAAGAGCACCACCACCAAAAGAAAAAGAAAAAAAAAGGGTTGGAAGGCACTCCTGTGTGATCTCCAGCAAGTGGCTTCACTCCTGTGAACCTCAGTCTCCCCATCTATAATATGCAGATCATAGACATAGACATCTGTCCCTAATTAATCCCTTTGTGTGTGTGTGTGTGTGTGTGCGCGCGCGCACACACACACACGCGCTGGTGGAGATTTCATTAACTCAGGGCCTTGTAGGTCCTAAGCATGTGCTGGACAGCTGAGCTACACCCCATGCTCCCATAGATTCTGGTGAGGTCCAGGGCCTGGCACTCAGTAGGTCCCAAACCGCTGTATACCCCACCTCCTCATTTTTCTTGCGGCCAGTTGCTTACCCCCTGACCAGGGTAGTTCCTACTGGAAGACTTCCTGGAGGGAACCACCCGTCTCGGACTGCCCCACTGCAGCTTGCCGCCTCAGCACTTCGGTGCATTCTTTGCAGTAATTCCCTGGGAGACAGAACAACCTGACCCAGAGCTGCATGCTGACTTGGCAGCAAGGTGGGGCTGCAGAATCACTTGGGGCAGGAATGCTGCCCGGTCACTTTCAGACAGCTTGTGAAGTACTTTGGGTTGCTGAGAACACCAAATGTCTGACCCCCAGCTTCATTCTTCTCTCCACCCCATGCCTCAGGCCAGAGAGATGTCTCTAGCTAAAGACTTGCAAGTTTCAGAGACAGACAGACAGATAGAGAAGAGGAGAGGCAGAGGGAGGCAAGTGTGCTGGTGCATATCTGTAATCCCAGCACTCAGGAGGCTGAGGCAGGAGGACTGCTGCTAGCTCAATCCCTGCCTGAACTTCATAATGAGACTGTCTCAAAAAAAAAAAAAAAAATTGCAAGTCCTGTCCTGTTCCTGTGCCATCTTCAGTCCAGGCCTCTCAGACAGGATCCCATCTCTCTTTACTTGGCTTCCAAGACTTTCTAAGACTTTGATCCATCCCCTTCCCCAGCAGTAGAAAAGATCTTTCTTATTCACTTCCAGTCCTGCCGTTTTTTAGTGCTTCTCCTTTGAGCCTTAGCTGTTTCATCTCTCTAAGCCTCAGTTTCCTTGTCTGCAAATTATAGTATTTGCTTCACTGGGTCCTGCTAAGGATGGAATAAGATGTATGTGTCATTGTCAAAAGAACATGTATGGACTTGAGAATCCAACCAACCAAAGTCCTAGTCTCAGCCTGCCTATAACTTCAGACCAATTTTTTTTTTTGTTTTGTTTTGTTTTTGTCAGTACCAGGGATCAAACTCACAACCTTGCACCTACCAAGCAGGCACTTAAGCCACTGAGCCAAGCTCCTGACCCTACTTTTTTCCAGGCAGGGTCACACTATGTAGTTCAGGCCAGCCTTGCTCGGGTTGTAGCCCAAGCCTGCTTGACAGTGCTCCACCTATCTCAGCCTCCCGAGTGCTGGGATTAAAGGTGTGCACCACCACGCCCAGCCTCTAGACCTATTTCTTAACCTGTCTGTGCCTCTGGTCCCCCATCTGTCAACTGAAATAGTAATATTCAAGCGTAAGATTACTATGAAGTTAATTGGTAATGCATGTGAGCTTGCTAACTATATTCCCAGCCTATCTGGGCAGTGAATACAGTACTTAGCAAAAAAAACAGTATATTCTACTTGAAGTTTTGGAAAGCTTGAATAGCATAGTTTTAAGTCTAATTCCCAGCTCTGCATTCACCATCTGTGTGACTTTTTGGCAGTTACTTGGCCCCTCTGTTTCTGTTTCCCCACCTATGAAAAATAATAGTAGTACTTCATAGAGTTTTTGTGATTTTTGGAGTGGGGTACTGGGGATTGAATCCATGGCCTCCACACTGAGCTATATCACCAGCCATGTTATGTTATGTTATGTTATGTTATATTATGTTATGTTATGTTATGTTGTGTTATTTTTGAGATAGGGTCTCACTAAGTCACTAAGTTGTCCCAGCCGACTGGGCTCAAACTTATGATCTTCCTGTCTCAGTCTCCCAGGATGCTGGAATTATAAAGCTGGTATCACCCTGCCTGGCTAAATTTGTATCTTAATATGTAAAGTTCTTCCATCAGAGCCTGGTGCTTAGTAAATTCTATGCTTGTATTTGCTATTACTATTGTTTTTTTCCGAATCGTTCCTTCAAATGGGCCATTCCCCAGGTTAGCAAATCAAGACTGAGAAATAAAAATGACTTCCCAAAGGCAAACAGTTAGGAAGTGGTCAACAGTGGTTGATGTTGTATTGTTGGATACCTGGAAATCCGTAGTGCAGCCCTAGAAACCCAGGCTCCTGACGCCTCTCCTTCCTGTCCACCATTCTCAGGTAGTCCGCAGCAGCCTTGAGGAACAGGGACTTCGGGTACACAGTGTACGACTGCATGGGTCAGCTGCCAGCCATGTGTTGCATCCTGAGAGTGGCCTGGGCTATAAGGACCTGGACCTGGTATTCCGGGTGGACCTGCACAGTGAGGCCTGCTTCCAGCTGACCAAGGCTGTGGCGCTCGCCTGCCTGCTGGACTTCCTGCCAGCTGGTGTGAGCCGGGCCAAGATCACGCCATTAACACTCAAGGAGGCATATGTGCAGAAGCTGGTAAAAGTGTGTACGGACACAGACCGCTGGAGCCTCATCTCACTGTCCAACAAGAGTGGCAAGAATGTGGAGCTCAAGTTTGTGGCCTCGGTGAGGCGCCAGTTCGAGTTCAGCGTCGACTCCTTCCAGATCATCCTGGACTCTCTGCTACTTTTTGGCCAGTGCTCGTCAACGCCCATGTCTGAGACCTTCCACCCAACGGTGATAGGTGAGAGCCTGTATGGGGACTTTGCTGAGGCCCTGGAGCACCTGCAGCACCGTGTCATCGCCACTCGAAGCCCCGAAGAGATCCGAGGCGGTGGCCTCCTCAAGTACTGCCACCTCCTAGTGCGGGGCTTCAGGCCGCGGCCCAGCACTGACGCGCGCGCCCTGCAGCGGTACATGTGCTCCCGCTTCTTCATCGACTTTCCCGACCTGGCAGAGCAGCAGCGCACTCTGGAGCGCTACCTGGAGGCCCACTTCGGCGAGGGTGATGCCACCCGCCGGTACGCCTGCCTGGTAACACTGCACAGGGTGGTCAACGAGAGCACCGTGTGCCTCATGAACCATGAGCGCCGCCAGACGCTGGACCTCATTGCCACACTGGCGCTCCAGGCACTGGCTGAGCAGGGCCCGGCTGCCACTGCTGCCCTGGCCTGGTGCCCCACAAGCGCTGATGGACTTGTGCCGGCCACTGTCAGCTACTACGTCACCCCCGTACAGCCTCTGCTGGCTCGGGCCCACTCCTATCCCACCTGGCTGCCCTGTAACTGACTCAGACCCTGGCCAGAAGGGACCAGGCCTCATGGGGTGGGGTCACCAGGAGGGTGTGGAGGATCTGACCAGAGACAGATAGCCTGTGCCAGCAGGCCCAGCTCTGTGGCAGAGTTGGGCCTTCACCTGAACACATCAAACTTCCCCGAGTGAGGCTTCAGCGGGTTTAAGGCCAAGCTGGGCTCTTGACAGGAGAACCCTTTGGTCATTGTGCTACATTAAGATCAGCATGGTTGTGGGGTACAGGGTTACTTGTCTGGAAAATGAGTGGACTTCAGGAGACCATGTAATGCCGGGTGGTAGCCTCAGTGTCCTGCATCTTCAGTTGACTCCCATGGCCTAGAAAGGGTCTTACTGACTATATCAACCCACAGTTATCCTAACAGCCCCCGAGGCACTGGCTAAAATATAGAATGTGACAGAGACTACTCTGGCTAGACCACTGGCAGAGTATGGAGGTCAAACTTGACTAATCACTGGGAGAAGGAAAACTGAGGCATGGGGCAGTTCCCTGAGTTTGGGGAGGGATGGGTTTAGCCCATTCTGCTGAAACCCATACCCTATGCTGGGGAGCTTTCCTCTTGAGGGGTGGAGGTGTACAGGGGACAGGAGCCAAGCAGCCATGGTGAGATCTAGTCCACACCCTCCCAGGATGTTGCTTCCTTCCCTTGAGGTGTAAGGAGCTCTGGTGTCTGCCAGTGTGTCCTTCAGAGGGTGCTGGGTCCAAATCTGTGACAGTCAAGTCCAATGCTCCTGCCCAACTGGCTTGGTTGTAGGACTTTCACATGGGGGAGGGGAACCACACCCCCACCTCCTTTTCTGTTGCTCTATATTTGTTATTTTGCACCACCTGTCAATAAAGATTCCCTACACTGAGCCCAGCAGCATGCTTTCTCCTGGAAAAAAGACCCTGCTCCATGGCTGTGGGGCTACCATTGTCTCCCCAATCTGAGTCTGGCTTTAATAATGGGAAGTGGACTGTGGGTAGGGTTTGAGGTCTGGGTGTGGCTGCAAGACAGCTCTTCCTTTCCTCCCACCATCCCAGCCTGACAACTGTCAATTGGGAGCTTGTGTCTACAGTGTGACCTGCACCCGCAGGTTGCCTCAGCAAGTCTAGGACTTTTACTGAAGAGGAAATATTTCCATGTCCCCAGGCTTCCTATCGGAGGTGCTAGCAGCCCCAGACCTAGCCTCACCCTCCCAGTGCCCAGGGCTGCTTGATTCCAGCTCTGCCCACCCCACCTCGCCCCAGGGAGCAGGCAGAGAACAAGCTGGCTGAATCCAGACCAGTAATGGCAACTGAGACAGGGGGACTCCTAGGGTCCTCCAGAGCCAGAGTCCAGGTAGGGTCTTGCTACACAGGAGAGGCTCCCAATTCTCTGGCTTCCTCTTCATCTCCAAGTATAGATGTGTATGCTCTGGTTCACTGTAAGCAGGTCCCCTGAAGGAGCAGGGTCTCAATGAGCCCAGCAAGGGCCATGCCAAGCTGTCTGGGAGTGCCAGCCACAAGCCCTCCAGGAGCTTTTCCCTCAGGGCATCAGCCATTCATCCCGGACGCTGCCCACTGTTTACCCTGCCTCTTTGATCCAAGGATTGCAAAGCTCTTAACATAGGGACCTCATTAGGAGCCTCTGAAGTGGTGACTTTGATGGTTCTGGCCAGGGTGGGAAAGACAAAGCCACAGAGGAGGCCTCAAGTCATCAGGGTGAGTCCAGCCACCTCACCTGCTCCATGGGTCCCTGCTGGGTGCCCCCACCCCTTCTGCTGCTGGGCTCTGAGTGGCTGGAAGGGTGACTGAAAAGGCTTTTTTTTTTTTTGTCTTTTTGAGACAGGGTTTTGCTATGCAGTTCAGGCTGGCTTTGAGCTCACTTTATAGCCCAGGCTAGTCTTGAACTCATGACAGTCCTCCTGCCTCAGCCTCCAGAGTGCTTGGATTACAAGTATTCACCACCACGCCCTGCTGGAAAGGCTTTTCTTGCTTGGTGATTAAAAACTGTCCCCTACCCCCATCCCAACTGGGGTTCTGGGAAGGACAATGTTTGTTCCACCTGGTTTGGCCATTTGAGCATAGGTGTGAGATGGATACTTGGTGTGAACACAGCAGACTCAGCTTATTGGAGTGGGGTGGGGATCAGCTGCCTGTGCTTGTCTGAAGGGCGTGGGGAAACTGGAAAGCTGTACTCTGTGTGTGTGTGTGTGTGTGTGTGTGTGTGTGTGTGTGTGTATGTATGTGTGTATACAGAGCAGCCCGCCCACTAGGTGCCAGTACTAGACTAGGTGTTGGGAATACAGCAACAAACAAAAGACAGCCCTTGTAAAGATTACATCTTTAAGGGCCAGGGGTTTAGCTCAGTGTCACAGGTGCCTGCCTGGCAAGTGTGAGGTCATGAGTTCGATCTCCGGTACCAAAAAAAAAAAAA
>RJWM01013340.1:0-53714 GCA_004363535.1 Dasyprocta punctata
TTTTTTTTTTTCCAGCACCGGGGATCGAACTCACAGGCTTCACACCTGCCAGACAGGCGCTTACGCCACTGAGCCAAACTCCCGGCCCTAGTTTTTTGAGGCAGGGTCACACTATGTAGCTCAGGCCAGCCTTGTGCTCATCTTGTAGCCCAAACGGGCCTCGAACTCACAACACTCCTCCTACCTCAGCCTCCCGAGTGCTAGGATTAAAGGCGTGCGCCACCACGCCTGGCTCTCCAACTGGATTTTTAGCCCAACTATGACTTTCATTTTTTAAAGAGAAAAAAAATCCGAAGTTTCAAAATAAGGTAACAGGAAAGTAACAGTGGTTAATACACTGTGTATTGTTATCTTCAAAGTAGTTTCTCAAAGTACAAGCTATAGGCATGAAAAATTGTCCAAACAATATTAGCACAAACCTTTCTTTTCAATGAACTAAGAGAAATTAGTAGTATAAATATCTTAACTATCTTGTACATGTATATATTTTTTCCTTTTCCCTTCTTTTCTCCTTTCCCCCATCCCAGTTTCTCTTCCCTTTGGAACGGTTTCTTCCCATTTCACAGTATCTATTGCACACTTTCAGGCTTCTCATAAGTGAAATAAATCAGACTCCCATGTGACTTTGTCTCCTTCAGCAACTGTTCCTAATAGAATGACCAGTTCAAGTGCCAGGCTTTTAGTAACATTAACATTTTCAATTTTTTTTCCCTAATGTTTAAAACAAAAAATCTCCCACTGTTGTAATCAGAGATGACAGCATCCTCTGCCCAATGACACAGAAACTATAAAGGGGTTGATTTCCTCGATGTTTATTTTAAAACGAAAAAAGGTACTGTCAGACAGCAGCAATAGCCACAGCCAAAGCGCCTGTCATCGACCATGTTTCTTTCTGCCTATCTTTGACAACGATGTCTTCAAACAACAGAAAAGAAAGAGGCTGTGACATGACCCTGAGAGCAGAGTGGCCTCCTCTGGGACTGGACAATTACCAAAGTCAGATCACCCAAGAACACATATTTTCAAAGGATTCAAGGTTATCTCCCATAACCTGCCTGCAAAAGCAGCCCTTTAGGAAAAAGGCTAACACAAATAATTTTGTTCTTTTCAAAAGAGTTTGCCAGGCTATGTATTTGGGAGCTTATTTCTTAAGGTTTATTGGTATGAGTAATAATACTACTTAAATAAGCAATGCCTTAAAAATAATTCACACCAAGGTACCCCAAGATGCTAAGTGGGGGAACTTTAATATCTTAAAAAAATTAAAGCACCTTTTGATGGATATTTAGACAGTTGGTTCAATGAACTTTGTGATCTTTAATTTAAAAGCCCCCTGGCTTTGATCCCTTGTTTCTGGTATGTAGCTAAGACAGGTAACAGCTTTCTCACACATGTACGGTGTTAGGTGGTGAACCCCAGGGCCTCATGTGTGCTAGGTAAATGCTGCAGTGCCGAGCTACACCTCATTCCCAACCAAAGACCTCAGAGAAGCCGACCAAGAGCTTTGTGAAGGCACCAACTTTTCTTGAAATCTAAGAAACTGAGAGGGCAGTGACGCATGAGCTGGGTAGACAGAGGGGCTTCAATTAATCAGTTCTCTTGGGTCAAATAGAGAAAGGATTTATTAGCTGTTACCTGTCTTAGCTACATACCAGAAACAAGGGATCAAAGCCAGGGGGCTTTTAAATTAAAGATCACAAAGTTCAACTCCTTCAAATAAGGCTCAAATAAGTTGATCCACTGCAGGAAAAGAAAATAGTTTGTACACGGTCATGCAACTGCTGAATGGAGAGTGGAGGGTGGAAGCCTAATCCCTTGCCAACCAATCCCCTGTCCTACTGTACCCAACAACCACAGCTGCCGCCCGGGCGGAAGGAAGGGCGCTGTGTGCTGGAATCACAATCAAATGCCCTCTGTGAGTCAGCAGGAAGCCCTGTGTTTCCCACCCACCCTGCAGGTTGCATTTGTGGTGATGAATCAGCCCGCAGCACATACAGTGACCATGAATGCTGACTGCTTTCTAAACAGTCATGAGAAGGCAGCCCCCTGACAACCTCTGAAAAACTGCTTTGTGAACATAATTTGAAAGACTCTTTGAGGGCAGCACAAATAAAAGGAAGTTTTTTTGTCCCTGCCTTCCTGGTGGATTAGCATGGTTTCTGTGAGGAGATCTCCACACTCACCGTGGAACCAGGGAGCGATGGTGTCTGAGGTCTTCTCGTAGCCGGCTCGGAAGGGAAGCTGCTCCTCTTTGAACCACTGGATGATGTCCTCCTGGGCAGAGCCAGATGCTGCCCTCGACACTCCCTGATTTCTGTGATGCGCAAGACAGTTTTCAGGTCTGAGTTAACTATATGCACGCACACACACACACACACACACACACATTAAATACTCTCAGCCCTCGGTGTACTGGGCTCTGTATCCTTGGATTCAACAAACACTTGAAAATATGTGAAGGAAAAGAAGTGTGTTTGTAATGAATATGTACAGACTTTTCTCCTTGTCATTTATTCCTTAAACAATATAACAACTACTTAGATAGCACTTACAATGCATTAGGCACCATAAGTAATCTTGAGATGATTTAAAATATGCTGTGCCATTGTATATAGAGGATTTGAAATCCTTCAGATTTTGATACATTTGGGGGTCCTGAAACTAAGGCAATGCAGATATTGAGGGACAACTGTGTGTGTGTGTGTGTGTGTGTGTCTAAGAAATAGAGAGACAGAGACAGACAGAGAGAAAGCTAGAGACAGAAACACAGAATGAGAATGAGAGAGTATTATATACATTCCAACATCTTGTTACATGGGCTGAGCTAATGGGAGGTTGGGCCCCCCACGAACTACCATTGTGCAACTCCTTAAGGTAGAGAAAGGAAAGAACATTAATCTGTCACTTGACTTCCAGTCCTAAATGGTTAGTCCTAGGTATGAACCACTGCTGTGTTAACACTTAAGATTTAAATTCATTTTTAATAGGAACTAGAAGGCCCATTAACTCTCAATTAAAATGTGAGAACAGAACCATTAAAAAGTTGAAATATACCCCCAAAAATATCTTCCTGCGGAGTATATAATTTGCAAACAAAATAAATCACATGTGATAAGATAAATTTCTTCCACAACATTTTTGTTATTTGATTTTCTCCTTTTTTTCTGTTCCAACTTTCCCAAATTTCTTTCTCTCTCACACTTCGAAGAAATTTAGTTCTATTAAAAGACAGTCTCAGGAATATGAAGTACAAGGAAGAAGACTGCTTGCTTGAGGATTAGAAAGAAAAAAGAAGCAACACAACCATCTCTAATAAATTCAGTAGTAGAACTCAAGATCTGGAATGCCAGTGAATTTCCACTAGGAAAAGCAACATTACAATGTAGTAAATATATTTCCAAGTTCCACACAACCGCCCACTGAGCTGAATTCAATTTCAAAACAACAATGGCAAAATATTTGGCTTAGCCATTGGAATTTCCTGAAATATAAGTTAACTGAAGGCTCTTTATGCTTTTTGTAGAAACACCCTATCATCTGTTACACGTCACATGTATGTCAAATAGACACATGTACACATACCTATCCATACACATGTATGTATCATCTCTTATGATTTCCAGAGCATTTTGCAGAAAATATCCTATAACATTTGACTTCCCCAAGAAGTAGATACTGCACGTACTTAAAATTACATGATTAAATTTTCATAATATAACTTCCAAATGAGATTCTTTACTCTCCATAAAATCCTTGGAGAGCCAGTCTTTGTCCACTCCTGGCTGGCTCCTGGCTGCCCTCCACCACTGTGGTTTGTAGAGTCCCAGCCTAACCCCATCTCATCTGACACATTAGGACTGTCAGTGTCTTCATGCAGTGTCTTAAATTGGCAAAGATGAGCTGAACATTGCTTGTAAGAACTGCTCTTTTTCTACAGACTACTTCATTGCTGTCAATCAAGTACACTGGGTTCTAAAAGCACTGTAGGAAAGGGACATCTGGAAAGCCATATTCTCATGCCACCGTGGGAGACTCCAGGAAACATGAGGGCGCTGTACAGACAGCCCTAAACCAGGCTCTGTGGCCAGCATGCACAGAGATGAGCCCAGGTGAGACAGGAGGTCCACAAGGAAAACAATCATTCCCCAGACTGTCACTTTGGAGAATATGGCCATTTAGAATTGATGCCTACATCTCAAAGTGGAACCTTTCAGCAGAGTAAGTGGAAATAATTACAGTAGAGGAAAAAGTCCACGTTTGTGTTTCCTCTGAAGTCATAATCCCTGTTGAAAAAGAAATAAGCTTAAAAATAACTACCAGCTCCAAGCAAAGGGAGATTTTTTGCTTCTGTTTCATTTCACCATACACCTGACAAAGAAGTATTTTTAGTTCCCATTTCAGAAGGCAAGGTTACAGAAATTCTACCTCACTCAATCAATGACTGATTTTAAATATTTCCTTTCTAAATATTAGGGCTGGGAGTGTAGTTCAGTGGTAGAACATCTGCCTAGCATGCATAAGGCCCTGGGTCCAATTCCTAGCACCCTTAAATAAGTAACAATTAAATTATCTAAAAATACTGTAACATCAGTAGCCAGGAAAAAAGAACTTCCTCCTCAGTGGACATGAAGGATAGGTGGTTTCTGCTATACTGTCATTTTACTCTTCTTCAAAGGTTTGCCCCACCAAGTGTTTTACTAATGCCCCCCGCAACCTAGGAGGTGAAGGTACCAGGGTCAGCAAATAGAGAATTTCCAAATTCTCAAAATCTGAACTTGGCTGTGCACCTCAGAACAAGGACAGACATCAAATGCTAACTTTGCACAGTGAAACGTGGTCCTAGTAACGTGAAAGTCAGCAAGCCCTTAACCTCCTACTTGTTCTTTTACTACGATGAGTATCTCAAGGGTTTAAGAAACCCACAGTGTTCTTTGCCCCCCACTTGTTCACCTGCTGCCCCTGGGAGGGTACGAGGCACAGGTAGTCACTTAACTGGATGCTCATTTTCACCACGCTATTGGTGACATTGTATTATTATTGTTATTCTAGATATTTCACAGGTACCAGAAGGGTGAAGGCCACATCAGATCTCCCAGGAAGGGTCAGAGGTGAGGATAAAGACACGAGCAGCTGGCTGGCCCTGCGCGTCTCAAGGAATTCGATCTTTTGTCAGCACATCTCAAAGCTTAGCACAAAGCCATCCTGTGGCTTCTTACCCGAGAGGCTTCTGGGGGCACCCCACTGGGGTGAGGAACTGGGGCTTGGGGGGAAGGGGAGGTCTTCTGGGCTTCTGTGGAGCACCGGTACTCTGCAGGCCCTCGCCACTTCTTCCCCTCTGGGACAGCCTCTTGTAGTCTTCCCGGGCTTGCTTAGCCAAGGAGCGCCTCTTCTCATCAGCTGCTTTGGATTTTCGCACTAGAACAACAACCGGGTTTGAGAAGGGCCTTGGTCAGCTCAGAGACAGGAGGAGATGCAGGGAGGCACAAGAGGGCGTGCAGAGCCCCTGCAGAGACCATCACCTGTTCATATTAATGATCAGTCACTATCAGTGCCTGCTATCCAGATGCTAGGGCTCACTCAGCAGTCACCGCAGAATTCCTCTCTTCATTAGGGAGCCAGGGGATTTTGAGACACAGAAAAGAAAGAGGAGAAAGGGCCAGAATTCCCTGCAGATGGCAAGACTAAGCGATGAACCCCACCCTGAGCAAGGATGTAAGTGGGCAGGGGCAAGGGACAGTAAAAGGCCAGGGTTGCATCCCTCACACATTTGTGTTCGGGGTGTAGCGTGCCCCACGTCACTAGCAGAAACCTGGCAGGCAGGACCACTTGGTGCCACGTGGCTGGGGACAGGGCAGAGAGCAGTGAGGCTTACTGTGAGCTGAACCAAACGTGCATTGGCCTGATGAGAAAAAGTAAAGGACACTTGAGTATGTTTCAGATCACTGTAGAACATGTTGGTACCCATCAAGTTTACCACAAGGCTGCCTGTTAGTCTCACTTGGTAATACAGAGGGGGCTTTGGGTTGTTTTAGCCACACAGTGTTTGTCTTGGTTACTTTTCACTGGTTGTTGAGACAAAATACCTGACACCCAAAATTAGGTAAGGAAAGGTTTATTTAGCTTACAGTTTTTGGAGGTTTCAGTCCATAATCAGCTGGCTCCAAAGCAGGGTGGCATGGCACTGGGGCAACACTTCAAGGCAGCAGCCAAGCAAAAGCAGCCAAAGTAAAAGGGGCAAGAGCAAGCCTCTTCTCCTCCCTTAGATTGTACACAGGACACCCCCCCACACACACACACACCCAGGGTGGGTGTAGCATTCACAAATATCCTTGCCTCCATTTGCACAGGAGGAGGATATTTACGAAGTAAGAACCCAGGCTCCCTGCTGAGTCTCTCAGTTAAACTTCTGACCTTCTCAAATTGACACAGCGAAAAGGTAACTGCTTGTGCTCTACACCTCAGGATGTAGAGCTGCTGAGTTACTTAATTAAGCTTCTAGACTTCTCAAGTTGACACAATGTATAAACCATAACAGTGTTAAAGACTAATTTAGAATGGAAAATAGTTTTTACTGAGTGTAATTATACTTCAGACATTATTGGTCAAATTCTATCAAATTTGACTTCAAAGAGATAGCAAAAGTACCCCAGGACACTGGGATTTCAATGCATAACAAAAGGTGTCCACTGATTGGATCTTGTAAATATTTTTGTTTCACAAAAGATATTTCAATGGCATTTGCTGGGCCTAGAAACTAATCTCGGATTTTCATTGTCCTACAAATACTGCCACTTCTGTTCTCTTGACTGATTTGCCTCGAGGGCAGTTTAGGCTTCTCTGTCCATAATGCAGTAATCTTTTCTCAAATTTGAGTTCTAGCACTCTGACGCATCCTGTGCTTGGCCTTCAACTGCACTGGTTTATTCCCCTGTGGGATTTATTTCTGGCAATGCCAGCTCAGTAAGGGGTTGCCGGGTCAGAGGCACCAGTGGAATGTAATACATCCACCTCTTACGTTCTTCATATCATTAAAGTTCTATGTATCCAAACATCACACTACACCCTGTAAGAACAACAGGTATGTGTAGATTAAAAATAAAATGAAACTTTTAAATAATGTATTCACTGCTGAAAATTTGGGGGGGGGTGAGAATTCAAACCAAAATAACAAGAAGTAAAAATTCAAGTAACTTTTAAAAATTTTTTTAATAAGTACATGTCTACAGTATATTATAACTACATCCTCAAGGGGATTGGTACATGTACTCAACACATCTTAATTGTTTTGTCATCCCTTTCCCCTCCCTCTCCCTCCACATCTTTTTTTTTTTTTTTTTTTTTTTTTTTTTTTTTTTTTTTTTTTTTTTTTTGCGGCACCAGGGATCGAACTCACAGGCTCACACCTGCCGGACAGGCGCTTAAACCACTGAGCCAAACTGCCGACCCTGGATTTTTTGAGGCAGGGTCGCACTATGTAGCTCAGGCAGGCCTTGCGCTCGCGCTGTAGCAGAAGCCGGCCTCGAACTCACAATGCTCCGCCTACCTCAGCCTCCCGAGTGCTGGGATTAAAGGCGTGCGCCACCATGCCCGGCTTCCCTCCACATCTTGATCCCTTTCCCACTTGAGCAAAATCTGCCTGCTTCCTATTATCTATTTTTTATTTCACACTTTATTTATGTATTGAGTTTCTCATATAAGAGAAACCATGTGAAGCTAAGCTTGTGCATCTGATTTACTTTATGAACTCAAGGTGCATCCATTTTCCTACAAATGACTCAAATTCATCCTTCTTTATGGCAGAGTAATACTCCAGTGTGTAAATACCACATTTTCTTTATCCAGTCATCTGTTTATGAACACAGAGGCAGCCCCCAAGATTTAGCTATTATGAATTGTGCTACATAAACACAGGTATGCATGTATCACTGTAATATGCTGTTTTTAATTCTTTGAGGAAGATACTAGAAGAGGAATAGCTGGGACAATAGATTTTCAATTTTTAGTTTTTTGAGGAATTTCCATACTGATTGGTGGTTGTGCCAGCAGCCAACAATGAAGAAGGGTTCTTTTTCATGCAGTTTCTCCAGTATTTGTTATTGGTTGACTTCTTGAGGACAGCTATTCTTTCTGGAGTGAGATGGAATCTTAGTATTGTTTTAATTTGCATTTCTCAAATGATCAGCAATGTTGAACATATTTTCATGTTATTATTGGCCACTGAATCAATAACCTTAAATCTCACTTCTCCAAGAAAACCAATGTTAACACGTTAATAACCTGATGGCTTTTTTTGTTTTTGTTTTTTTTTGTACCAGAGATTGAACTCACAACTTCACGCCTGCCAGGCAGGCGCTTACACCATGGAGCTAGATCCCCAGCCCTTCCATGTTAATAACCTTTCAGTTCTTTTCCCTCATAATTTAGGTTTTTAAAAATAGTGATTTTTTTCATGCTATTTTATAACATTTTACTTTTGCAACCTAAAGAGGTAAAAACATATTCTAAAGTCATTAAAAACTCCTCCAAAACATGCTTTTCATAGCTAGATACCATTCCATCACCTAGATATATCATCATTCTGGTGGTACAAAGATGAATTAAGAATCATTTTATAATCAAAAATAGCTCATAAACATTTGAGTAATCACTTGGTAAGAACCCTCAAGTACAATTCAGTGTCAAGACATCTCTCAGTGACTCACTTTCAGTGCTTCTCAGATTGATCATTTTATTACGTAAAAGATCCAGCTGAGAGACTCAAAGGTGTTCCTGGGGCCCCTCGATACTCACGAGATGCCTGCCACTCCGAATCTTCTTTCCAGCTCTTATAAATCTGCTTGGTTTTCTCTTCATCTATTTGTTTTATTTCTTCATCTTGTTTTATCTTCACAGATTCTTTCTTCTGTTAAAAAAAAAAATACAAATGAGCACCGGTGAGCAAATCCAGCAGCTTCCTGCAAGGATGAGTCTACCAGGCAAACCTGACCCTGAACCCTGGGCAACCGGGCAGGCAGCTGGTGTCAGCAGCACTGGAAGCTGGGGTCGCTGCTACCTGTCTGCAATCCTGCAGGGACCTCACCGAGTCTCTGGCAGGCTGTTTCCCCATCAGTAAAACAAGGAAGAATATTTGGTAGAGATACAGCGACAGCTGAATTGTAGAAAGTGTCGAGCACAACAGAGAACACAGAGAAAGAATGAGAGGAACAGCCCTTTCCCTGGGGCAGAGCACTCAGCTGCTCCAAATACCCTTCCCTGAAGCACACACACCGTTTCACAGTGCCTGTGTAGACACCACTCTGCCGTGGCTGGCGGCTTTCACCGAAGGACTGCACATACCCAGAGGCATCTTGGCTGGGTCTCCACACGCTCTGGAGTCGTGTGTCCCACAGTGTCACGTGACACACAACCTTAAGTAGTTCAAAAAGGAGTATTTTTTGTTCAAGACCAACCAGAAAAGTATTTTTTTTTTTTTAAAAATGACCTTTGAAGGCCAAGGATTTAGCTCAGTGGCATAAGCACCTGCCTGCCAAGTGCAAGATTATGAGTTCGATCCCTGGTACCAAATAAATAAATAAATAAATAATTGACTTTCGGAGAGGAAAAATACAGAGTAATATATGCGAATGCTATTTTTACAAAGGAAACTCTTTTTTTTTTTAACTGTGGTAAAACACATATAACAAACTTTACTGTTTTTACCATTTGTAGGTATGCTGCTCTGCGGCATTGAGTGCAATCAAGGGAATTCACTTTGTACTAAAGAGAAATGAACACACCAAATCACTTAGACCTAAAAAGTGTTTTTTGTGCTTTTTTAAACCTGGATACAGCCTTCTGAGCATTCATAACAAAACTGAATTTACCACTTGGTGAATCAGTGAAAGCCTTGGTTAGTAAGTAATAAAGCAGGCTGAGTGGGCCGGCAAAGCCTGAGCTTGTGTCCTTCTCCTTCACAAGCGACAGGATTTTTACAGAAAGATAAAGGCTTCCTTGCTGTGAAACTGTTTCACCATAACTAAAATCTAAACCTTGATGCTGTAAAACTTGGGTTTGATCACCGTGGGAAGTCATAAATCACAGTGAATGTAGTGATAATTTATACTTCAGATGTAACTAAACTTCTGCGCCTCTTCTATTTTTTTCTTACATTGTTTCCCTGCCTGGAGCTAACCTCCTTTGCTTGCCAATACAGTGCATGATAAAAACCAGAGGTCAGCTTTCGGTGTTTGAAATGACTCTTAAAATTGCCATCACTCATGGAAGCTGTTTGTGAGTCTGAAATACACAAAAGTGTTGCTAACAATTTCCAGTCTCAAACAGAAAGAACTTAAAAGTGAAGCTCTGTTCATGTCGCAGATGCATAAGTATCTATTTTTAAGAGACCAGGAAGCAGAGTTATAACCTCAAAGTGGATTGTCATGGATATCATGGCTTAGGAGAAACAAGAACTTTAAAAAGTGAGAACGATGAAGGAGGAATAGTCAGGGAACAAGACTTTGGGTAGTAAATGGTTGAGTGGTGCTGCTCAGATGTCTGGGAGTACTGTGTTTAGTAAACCTGCTCCTTTTTAATCTGCAGCATAATTACAGGGCACAGTGGGGAAGGAGACAAAATTAATGAGCTTCACAGAGCAACAGCAGATGAGATCTGGCACTGACCTCTCTGGTTATTCAATCTCTAGAGCAGGAAGCTCTGTTTCATTACCTTGGCTCTAGAGAAGCTTGGGAAGGGATCTGCTTCATTCTCTCCAATTATCAGGTGCTCCTTAGGACACCAAGCAAGCTCCAGCCTCAGTGCCTTTACCCCCGCTGCTTCTTTTCCCAGGAGCATCCTTTCCCAGACACCCATGTAAGGTCCTTCCCAGGTCCTTCCCTCTCTGCTCCAGTGTCACCTTCTCAGACAGCCCTCTCTAAAACACCCATCCTGTGGCCCTCCTCGGATCCTGCATCCTGCTTTGGTTTTGCCAGTTGCACTTAAGATCAAGCGACTCTGCAGATTTAGTTCTTGCCTACCCCCACTCAGAAAATAAGCTTCCTGCAGACAGAAATTTTATCTAAGTTGTCATAAAATGTGCCTTCAATTTCCACATCAGTGCCTCGCACAAATAGGCACTCAATACACATTTGTTGAATGAGTACATGGATTAGCTTTCTCAACTGCCCTCATTTAAGATAATATAATGTAACCTGAGAAGAGCTACTGACAGTTTCCTTTGGTCTTTTATTGCTATTGTTTTAGGAAAGATATGTACAGCTGTCAGTACCTATAAGTGCATGGTTCAAAAACCGTTGCACATTTCAAAATCTCTATATACTCAGGTCCCTTATAAAAATGTACATCCTCCCGTGTACTCTAACCCATCTTTTATAGCATCTCATACAATGTAAATGCTATAAGAATTGATTATATATATTTTTGAGACAAAGGCTCCCTAAGTCACTCAGTTGCCTAGGCTGGCCTTGAACTTTCATCCTCCTGCTTCAGCCTCCTGTAGTGCTGGGATTACAGCCCAGAGCTACCACACCCAGTTTATTAAACTGTGTTGTTTAGGAAATAATGACCAAAAAATCTCTGTAGACGTTTGGTACAGATGCAGCATTATCTTCTAACATTTTCGATCTGTGGTTGGTTGAATTCCCAAACATGGAACTCAGAGGGCTTCCTGTTATGTATATAGGGAATAGAATTCCAAAATTTCATCATAATTTCTTGAAATCTCAAAACTGCAATCTATTCCAGTCCACGTACATCCCTGTAGAGAAATCAGGGAATCCACAGGAGTAGGTGGGCAGGACCTTCTATAGTCCAGTCCAGGCCTGGAGCCATTCAGAACCTTCTTAGCCTGCTTTTTCAGACTTTCTGTGGGTCAAATCCAACTGCAATTCGTTAAGTGCAAGTCTATGTCTCATTCGTTTTGCGCAGTGTATGATCTGGCAACAACAAGACATGGTGAGGAAGGGCTTGACCTGCAGGGAGAGCGTCCCATCTGGATGGACTGGGGAGTGACCGAGTGCCTGCAGGAGCTCTGGCTCAGTGGACATGGGCAGCACAGATGCTACTCCATCAAGGGTCAGATTCACGGAAACACAAGCAGCTCCACTGGAGCAGGAGCGTGCCATCTGTCACTCTGAAATCAGTCTTTCCTCCACATATGCAGCGGTCCGGGATCTCACCTCTGCCTTAGCTCTCCAGTGAGGAGTTCAGCAGCTACATGCTGCCATCTGCTCGTTCCATGACATCCAAGAAGTTCCCAACTCAAGATAAATGGGTAAAGATGGATAGCTGTATTTGCAGTTTTTAAGACAGATTTCACATTCTGCTGCTTCATTTCACTTCTGCATGAGACTAATTAACTAATTTGTGACACATTAGTGGAAGTGGCTGTGCATTTAGCCCCCTGAAGACAGAATGTAAGTCTTTTACCTGGTGAAATCCATATGCCTTCATACGATTGATAGAATCTGCCAACATTTGTTGAACATTTCTTGAAGAACTGGAGGGTGACTAAAATTAAATGAAACACATTTTTATAGCACTTAGAGCTGTGATGCAATTTCAGAAGCTAATCTGTCGATGCTTCCCTAGTTTCTACATTCTCTATTGCTGTCCACCATCCTCAGAGCTGTAGCTACCAAAATTTCCCCTCCTAGTGGTACCTGAACTGCTGAGCCAAACACGACCTGAGCAGCAAGCCTGTGAAAGCTCAGCATCCTCATTTAGGGAGGGCACAGAAATGAAGCACGGCTGGAGAGCCAGGAGCCAAGAGTTTTATGTGTCTTACTCCTGTCTGGCCGTGGGGGCTTTGCAATGACTTCTAGACACTCACATTACTCCCTAATTTAAATTCCCTTCTTGCTTGATCTCAGCACCCCCTGTGCTTGTTCAGATAAGAGAAATGCCTTAGTCTCCAGCACTTAGCTACATAACATTGAACCTCCATCCAGGCCTGGAGATATGTGTGGGAGCCCTGCCTGGGTCACACCTCTCCTCTCTCACTGCCCTCGTTACAGGTTTATACTGCTCCAGGTGGATTTCCCAGGAGGGAACTTCCTAGATTCGTTTTCTAGATTCCCTCGTGTCATTTCTCACTGGCATGCACTGACCTCTCTGGCATTGTGACCAAGCTGGCAGGATCACAACAGATACCTCTTAAAAACCTGCTCAGTTACACAAGCTCCTGCCCTTCGCCTGAGCACTGAGCATGAGCTAAGTCCAGCATAGGTAGCCACGCGCCCTGAGACAGTCCTATGTGGCCAACCACGACCCAGATTACCATGACTTACATGCCTTGTGCCTGAGGACTCTTGCTTGTTTTGGCACAGGTCAGAAATCATTAACAAATTTTCAGCAAAAGGTCAGTACCAGTACTCAGCGAGGAGCCCAGAGGGTGGTGTGAGGTTACTACCATGCTGTGTGAAAACCACTGTGGCAGAGACCGCCAGCTTTCACAGTAATGCCCTTTTCATAGCAGTGGGGCACATGGCAACCCAGCCACACCGCTGCCCCAGCACTGAGGGGTGCCCAGGTGAATAAGTTATCTCAACACAATGCAGGTGATCACTGAATCCGCTATTTCTATTCAGGCCCTTCAAGCCTCCTTCACGCACTGCTCCAGGCTCTTTCTCCCTCCTTCAGTAGGAATGATGACAGTGACCACGTCCCAAGGACCTCGGGGTCACCAAAACCTGAAACCATGAATGACTGTGTGGAGCTGGTCCCTCCCGAGTCAGAACACCCCTCCTGCACTGTTATATGAGAAAAAGTAATTTGTATTGTGTTTTATCCATTGCACAAAATGAGTCTGTTTGTTTCAAAAGTTTACCTGATGAGATTGTCCACGGTAAATGCTAGCTGCATGCTTTGTGCTCTCTTCTTAGGTATTCTTACTCATGACAGGTGGTTCAGTTAAAGCTGCCTTAACAAACAATTACTATCACTAAAGACCTACTGTGGCCAAGTGCTCTATTAGTGATTTAGCATTTTTAGTTCAGACATCTCTGAGGGATGAGTAACATAATGCCCAATTTTCAGATGAAGAAACTGAGACTCGGAGGAGTTGTGTAGTCTGCTCAGGACCATACAGCTGCCTTGTGCCAGACATTATGCTTTTTCCATTTTGTGGACACTGTAGTGATAAGAAAATGAGGCATGGACTGAAAGCTTCCTTATGCTTATTACTTGACAAAGTAGTAAGTCCAGAGGATTCCCAATCACTATTTCCCATCTCCTCTCCACTTTTTTCTCATTATAATATTATGAAAGGATGCTTAGCTGCTTTTCATCTAATCTAGACCAGTACCCTAACCAGTTCCTTCATTTATGAACAAATTAGAAGTGTTACAACAGGTTTTGTACAAGTCTGTGCAAAATCCAAGATAAATGAAAATCTCTGAAGGCAATTCTAAAATGACTATGAGCTGTGAAAGCAGGCTCCCTCTTCTTTTCTCACTGATCTAAGGTCCATAGGGATGGCTACAAAGACTACCAGTCTCTTACACATTCAAAACTCGGAGGCAGGTAACCATCCTCCCTTGACACCTCCTCACATCATGTAGATAAGATTTCCAAATACACCAGCTGTATTCAGGATCTGAAGAACCGGGAACTGTTGCTACAGTTTGGGTCCCAGATGTCCCCTAAAAGTCCACATCACTATCAGGAGATAGAAGTAAGGTACTAGTGAGAGGTCTTTGGGTTATTAGGAACATACTCTTGAAGGGGACTGTCAGGTCCCAACCTCTTCCTCTGTGTCCCTTGTTTCCTGGTCAGGAGTTGAGTGGCCCTGCACTGCCATGTGCTGCCACCATCATGTCCTGCCTCGCCACAGGCCCCAAAACAATAGAGCCATTCACGCAGGGACTGCAATCTCCAAAACTGCGAGCCAAAATAAGCCTTTCCTTTAGGAAAACTGACTCAGTGTTCTGTAGTGATGAAAATCTGACTAGCACAATCTAACAAAGCAGAGTCTTGCGCCACAATTTTGTCAGCAGCATCTTCATTGTGCTCAGCCTTTGAGCTCTAAACAAACTTAATTGTTTGCTGAGTTAGCACCAGAGGAAGGCATCTGACAGGGGTCTTCTAAGTCATATATTCAAAAGTATTTTCTATTTTGTCTAACATTCCTCCCATCGTGTCTCTTATTGAATAAGGCCAACTTCATGGGTATAGCACTCTAAACATATTGTACCAGTTACTCTGTTCCTCAGAACTATTCCTTCAACTGAATGACTCATCTCATGTGCACAGGCATATTTTCACACCACTGGCCCTTAAAACCTTGCCTAAAATTTTTTTCTTCTCATCGTGTGCCTTTTCTTACTAGTCCTTTCAACAGGTTCATTGCTTTGACGTTTATCATATATTTCAAGGTTACTAATATTCTTAACAACAACCCCAAACTAAGCACAAATGTGTACCAGACAGTATGATGGAAGGACCTGATGTCAGGGATTGGCGTGATCACTGTGGTCACTGACACCACGGACATGTGCTGGGCAGGGACGCCACACATTCTTTGTCTATGAGGTTTTAGGTTCTGTTTTCAGCACACCAAAGTTCACTAGTTGATTTGTCAGAAGAGTTTTAGCATAGAATTGGTAGTGTAGCAACCACCTCAGAGATGGATACTTCTACTCAAATACTTCCATAGGTTACAGCAGTCCATGAAACTAAAAATATTCATATATACCAATAATAACATTTATAAAAGTTCTGCTTTGCAAGGTGACCCAAGATTTGCCATTTTAGAATATGAAGAATTTAAGACTTGCACAAAGCAGGTTCATTCAGATGCATTTCCATGTTCCACAAATCCAGGAAACACATCAAGTACAATATAACATACTGAAAACAGTGTGATCCAAAAGAAATTCTCCTTAATAAGACACATCTAGTTTAAAAAGTGATGAAATATGTTGCCAACAACAGAGGGAAACTACCTCAGGAAGACCACTGCCACTCAAAGCATTTCCAAAGAAGGATAAAGAGGGTCCTCAGAGAAGGTACTATGTCCTCTCTGAAGCACCCACATGATGCTCTTTTCCAGGGACCGTTCCACATAGTTATTCCTACACAAAAAGACAGCTACCTATACAATTTCAGCTTACAAAGCACTTTCAAGTCTAACACATCATTTGACCTTCCCATCAGGTGTCGGAGGAGGTACGTATCACCCCTTTTCCAAAGAGGTCAGCTGGCCTGTTAATAGGTAGGCGAACAGGGACTTGAGCCCAAGTTCCTGCCGTGTCTAAGGCTTGCTCCTTCCATGGGGGTGCACACAGAGCTTGTGTATGCTGTCCCCTGCATCAGCCTCTACTGTCATCATTTATCTGTTACATTAGAGATTTTTGGCAGCTGTTGAAACTCTAGAGGCAGGATTAAGGAAATCTTACCTGCTTCATATTTGCTCTATTTGAAAATAAATACTACTATGAATATTTATGCAAAAGCTCCCAAAATTAAAAACAGAAAGTGAATGCTCATAACATCAGGAGTGGACCTCCTGCAGACTCCAAGTCAGAATAAAAACCCTGATGCGATCTGGGAGCGTATCCTACCCAGATTGGCCAGAGGAGAGTGTGTTTAAAATAGGGTTAATCTCAGAAGCACAGGACTTCAAATCTACATAAGCAAATGAGTTACAAACAGATGTTGCTGGCACCAATATCACATGGTTACAAATTATTTCACCAGAGAATAGGTGTCACAGGAGAAGGATTATTCTAATTATACTTGCTTTTAAAACTGCTTTGGAAAATCATTCATTCTGACTCTTAACTTAATAGTCACAGTGTTTAAAAGCAGGGTTATGCAGTCAGACAAATGCCAAATGCCTGTAATTCCAACTAAACTAGAAAGTTCCAACAAACAGAAGTCTTTAAGCATTCAGTGTTTGTGCGAAAGATGAAAATGGTGAGTTAACAGGGAAAATCACAAGAGTTTATTTTTGAAAAGACAACACTAAGTATTTACTCAGCCCATGTCTTACACCTCTGAGATCTGAAACACTCCTCAGTGGGATGATGGCTAGAGTACTAACTTCCACGAGGGCAAGATCAAGCCAGCTTGGCTCACTGCTGTCTGAACCACCAGCAGACAGAACAGGAAGGTGCACTTAGTAGGGTCTCATACATACTTGGTGAATGAATGAACGTGTTCTCCAGCATTAAAAGATACACAGTCTAGTTTACTACTCATCAAGATAATCTATATTCAAGTATTCTGAACACCAATGGTCTATAACTCACTCATTTTGCTAACCGGGTCCCTGAAATGATCAGATCATCCTCTTCCAAACCATTTTTAATAAACAGATAGCTTCCCCATGATGACTAAAGCACTAATAAAGTGAGCATACCAAGACTTAGCTTTTGTTTCTGCAGTAACAGGAGAGGGACAATAGAGTTACAAGTTCTGCTTTGATAAAGTTACAAATAGTGATTGGGGAGAGGAAGATTTTCCGAAGGCCAATAGACTAACAAGATGAAAAGTGGGACAATAAATTTAAATTTTATTACTGAAAACACGGTATCTGTTCCCTATGGAGTGATTATACTGAAACAGGAATCAGGATAATAAGAGACCTGAGGAAATCTTTCCCCTTTTCTTCAATGTTGTTCGCATGAAAACCCATGACAGAAACTTCTGAATACTCTCACTTAAAAGTACAGCAAACTAGCTGTGTGAGATAGCACGTGCCTGTTAACCCTACACTCTGAGAGGCTGAGGCAGGAAGATGGCAAGTTGAAGCCCACCCTGGATAACTTAGTGACTTAGCAAGGCCCTGTCTCAAGATTTAAAAAAAGGAGGGGAAGGAGAATGAGGGTGTAGCTCAGTGCAAAAGCCCTGGGTTCAAACCTCAGTACCACACACACACACACACACACACATACACAGAACAAACTCTAATACAATATGTATGACTCAAAAACACACCTTTAATAACATATCATCATTATAGCTGAGTTCATTTTGAACACTTAGAGTATCAAACTGTCACACTAGATGAACATAAGTTCACTTTCATTGCACTTCCCTCCAGTCCCAAAATCAATGTGCAAGCAGCAGATCTGGACGGCAGAAAAGGCAATGATACAGAGCTGGGAAAAACACTTCATATATGGAAGAGCTTCTGGGGTTACACTTAGCATTCTCATCCATGAAAAAGAAACAGAATGCAAGCAAAGGAGATAAACGCATTGCTAAATATAAAGTATAAGCACAAAGTCATAAAGGACTATTGAAAGAATATTCAGTCTTAAAATTCTTACTGATTCAGACAACTTGATGCAATAGGACATAGGGATTTAACTAGAAATAATGATAGAAAATAACTTCATAACATACATATTAGGTCATAAAATGCTGTTTTCACATATATTGTTTCAATTGATTCTCACATTAACCTAATGACATGAAGCTACTGTATCCTCCAGTTTAACTGCAAGGAGTTAAACAACTGATCTCCAAGTGCCAAAGTTGACCTCAAGCCTTCTGACTCAGAACACCTCATTTTTCTTCCTAGTACACTGCTGCTAAGAAGGTACACAGTGAATCATTACAAATGTCACTTGCTATACAGTTGTAGGTTAGGAAGACGGTAACAAAATGGAGTTATCAGCTTTGTAATGCACAACTCTACAGGCTAGAAATCTGTTTTCTCTTTTCTACTTGACACTGTGTTCAACCTTTTATTTAAGATACTGCCTTCATTTTTTGTTTAAATCACAACAGCCTGAACGGCTTCAGTGTTAGTATTTTGTGACTCTATATAAAACTTCATCCTACAAACTACCATGACACTCTGTTAGTCCCATAGAAAGTATGTGGGGAATTGTAGAACGCTCTGATTGTGAGTCCACTCTCAAATCAGTATGATAAGCATAAATTTGGTCCATCTGGTCTACCCAATACCTTATCTCTGGCAAAAATAATATTGAAATGATGAACACTTCCTTCCTGTGTACTAGAGGAGGATGTACATCATGGAAGACAGTTACTGATTGGGGATAGGACTGTCTCTCTTCTTTCTTTGTATCCAGTTCAATCCTCTATTTCTGAAATACTTGCATTTCAGAAATAGAGTTTCTCAGTGTGGTCTCTCTGGGGCTCATCATAAATGTGCGCCTGATCTACCACGGCGATGTGGCCACCTGCAGACTGGATCCAGGCCATGCCACAACGGCTCCACCAGGTTCAGGGTGTCTGCACTGAGGTGGGGCTGCAGGCTTCTCAATCCCGCCTTCTCTTCCCACTACGCTTCAGAGCTCACTGCTGCCTGGTCACCTTGAACAGTATTTTCTTTCTTTTTTCTGTTTTTTTTTTTTTTCCTTTACAGGAAGCCCAAGCCACACGCAACCCTGAACTTTCACTGCTGTGCAACAGCACTTTGAGATGAGTTAGTAACAAAAACAACTCAGCATATTCATGTCTGTTCTTTCAATGAAGTCATCTGGTCTTCGAAACTCGCTTTTGAATCACTCCTTTATAGAAGCACACAACTAAAATCCAGCATCCAGAAATTGCTGGTTAATTGGTTAAGAGGAGACGTGTGGAAGAAGGCAAACCTAAGCAGAAGTTTTTTGTTATGTTTTACAATAACTCTACAGGTGGATCCTTAGCTACAATCTACGTACAGGAACATGCTGTTTGAGTTACAGTAACACTTAAAAACATAACTAAAGCCCATCACAGCTTCTGTGTCACATGCACAGTCGCAATGTACATTTTAGTGGAGTGTTGTTATCACTTCTTGTCATAGTGAAACAACAGATTTAAAAACAAGTATCAGAGATATGGGGAGTGGGGGAAGGGCACACACCTGTGCATGTGTGCATGCACTAGGCTGCTGGCTGTGTGTTTGTGTGGCGGAGCACTGCAGGGAGGTGCAGAGGCCAAAGGTCTCATCTCTAACTCCATTTGGTTAAAGATGTGACGGAGAAGGCTCTTGCTCGAGCCTTTTTAATACGCTAGCTGCAAGGTCATTTTAAAAATTCTTTATTGTAATGGTTTGAATTCCTGGTGCTTGTGTTCTTTTTTTAAGCTCGTATATTGTTGGGTGGCCAACTCTGAAGGCCATTTCTGTAAGGATAGTGGAATAATTCTCTGGAGATAAAATCTAAAAATGAGCAGATACACTTTTATTCAAGGTCCCCTTCAGGAGCAAGGGCAGTTGGTCCACTGATTAATGAGTTCCTAGCCTGTAAATTGCACATAAGCAGAGAAACACGAAGGGCCTTATCTTTGAGTTAGCGTACACCGCCATTCTCCCAACCGCACTCAGCCTGCTCTGCTCCCTCCTGGGTTCTCCTGCTGTTTACACTGACAGTTCCTAAGGGCTGCAGGTGCTATGGGAGCTCCTAGTTCCCTATCCAACGCCCCCAGCAGGGATGAGCTGTTCCCACAGTGCCTCACCTGTCATCTTCTCTGCATCCCATTAGCTCCCCATCACACTTGTCCTTCTCTGGGAATAGATTCTGCTTCCCAACCTACACATCTCCAAATCTGGCTGATGACAGCTAAATCCTAAGACTGACCATCACCTCCAGTTCAGCGACAGGTTTCCAGGAACCCTGGGTGCTCAGTGTGATCCACCCAGAACTACAGCACTCTCACTGAGTATGGAGCACAGCATCATCTCTGAGACTCCTCAGCTGCACAGCCCTGGCAAAGACAAGGAGAAGGCAGGTATTTCATAGAAAGCGGCAGCTTTGTGGAGGAAAACCCATATATCAGTTCTAATCTGGGTATTATTTCAACCTCCTCCTCCTCAGAGAGGACAAACCAGCCAGCTTCCCTTTGCCTCTGGCAAAGACAAGGAGAAGGCAGATATTTCATAGAAAGCAGCAGCTTTGTGGAGGAAAACCCATATATCAGTTCTAATCTGGGTATTATTCCAGCCTCCTCCTCCTCAGAGAGGACAAGCCAGCCAGTTTCCCTTTGCCTCCAACTCATCCTCTGAGAAATGGGAAGAACCACGCCTGGGCTCCAGATAAGAATAACATCTTACAACTGGAGGACTTCAGGGCACCATGTGCCCCAAGACACAGAGTTGCCTCTAAGTGCAGAAACTGCCACTGCCCCCAGACTAGATGTCTCCTACCACTGTGTGAACGGTGCAGCTTCTGAGTAACTGGCACTTAACTGGGCAGTCTTAACTTCGGATGCTTGTTTGGCAAAATAAAAATTTTAAATTAAAAAATAAAAATTCTTTGATGATTCTGGGGACTGACTGCTGAACGCTGCATCCTTTCACCCCTTTATTCCTCTCTCTTGCTTTTGAGACAAAGTCTTACTATAATTCCCAGGCTGGCCTCAAACTTGCAATTGTTCTGCCTCAATCTCCCAAGCAGCTGGAATTATGGCATGTGCTACTGCCACTTTTCAAAAATCTTTTGTAGCAATTATCTTGAATGGATCAAAAGATGCTCTGATACTAGATCTCAAATTTTCTCAACCTCATAGGAGGGAGGTCAAATAACTCTAGTCAGGACCCCCAGATATGCGTCTCGTGGCTGTCAGGGTGAAGGAGAAATGCTCCACTCCCAGACTTAGAAAATCTTTCACTGCTCTGAAGGGGCCATCTCGAATGAAACCATTATCTAATGAAGCTGTAGCTCAAATTACACAGGTATAAAATATTCCAAAAGCAAACCTACAGATTAGCTGTTTAGTATTCTAGCTAAATCTTCAGGAACCACTCCATGGAGGGAAGGACATGGCTCTCTACATTTTTGAGAAGTGCAAAGAGTAGCTGTTTACCAGGTGGGCCAAGAGATAGGTTTTAAGGAGGGCGTAGAAAGGATCTCCACATAGGATCGCCGCTTGACCACTGAACACATCAGTTTGTGCTGTGTTCACAGAACTGATACTGAGTTAACCTTGGCCTTGCACATCACATCCCTGCCCTACTTGACTATGAAAGTCCAGACCTCGTGGTGTGGTTTATCAATGGAAACTGTATAGAAACCCCATAGAACAGCCAGCAGTGATATGAGAAACATTAGATTCTCTTCAGGTCATACAGGCATGGGTGTTGGTTTAGGATATGTGTGTTTGGTGCTAGAAGGAAGCTTGTGAGGAATCATCTGAGCAGTGAGAGTCCATTTGTGTGGCTAACTCTTAAAAGTATGGTAGGGCTGACTGGAACAGTCTGCCAACAAGGATGTGAGTGAGGCCCTGCCTTGGCTCATCTGTAAAGAGTGTGGTAATCAATTAGTGATGTCTGCCCTGGTGCAGGCATCGGAGGCTCCATATTTGGGCTCTGTGGTTGCCATACTGTGCAAAATCTCATTTAGTAGATAAGGAAACCAAACTCCTGCAGAAACAGAAGAAGAAAATCTGGCCCCTCTGACTACACTTAATCATCATACTTGCTCTCATTACATTACCCAAGCTCAGAAACAATCCTTTATTGATACTCCTGAAATCCAAAGTCTCTGAAAATGCATCACTCATAGGGAAGAGAAAGCCTGACCTGAACTAACACAAGGCTATTCACGGTATTTATAATGTTTGATTACAATGTGCTCTCTGCACTTTGCTGGTGGGGTATATATTATATAGTAGATACATAGTATTTCTTTTATAAAACCTTGAATAATTTGAAACATGAACACCTCTTGGCCTAGATGTTTTAGATGGAGATGGCAGATCTGGACAGCTGCCCATTTCCTCAAGGGGTTACAGGCAGAATGATCTTCCCTCCCCAAAATTCATAACCTAACACTCAAAACCTAATAATCTATTATGTTGCATAACAAAAGGAACTCTGCTGATGTTGATTACAAACTACAGACCTTACATCAGGGATGGTATCCTCAGTTATCCCACAGGACAATCTAATCACACCACCCCTTAAAAGCAGAGAACTTTCTCCGGCCGCTGGGGTGGGGGAGGGGAAGTCAGAGAGATTCTAGGAAAGAGAGGGATTTGATCCACCCTTGCTGGTGGGAACCACATGGAAAGGAAAGCAGGGAGTGCAAGAACTTCCAGGAGCAGGGACTGTCCCCTGGCTGAGAGCCAGGAAGCAGGGAGGTCAGCTGGTCCATCTGACCAGCAATCTGGATAAACCCAGGAGCAGATTCCTTTCCAGGGCCTCCAGACAAGAGCCCTTTGTGGCTGACACCTTGATTTTAGCCTTATGAGACTGCAAACAGAGAACCCAGCCATGCCATACCAGACTTCTGACCTGAAGAGATCGAGGTGAGAAATGGCTTAACTAATTGAAGTCACCAAATTGGGTTATTTGTTATGACAACACCCCAAAACTGATCCATGAGAGAGGCCTGTTTCCACTTCCAGAATGTAGCCCCTCACCATCCACTCTCTTCCAGTGTTGGAGCCAAAATACATGATGGGCCTGGGCTATTCTCCACGTATCCCCACATGCAGAAGCCTCCGCACCTCTTCGCCCTGACGGTCTGCACCCCGGGATTGAGGAGTCCTTTTCCCCCAGGTCTGTGTACTTTTCTAACATGACACTCCTCTCCATCCCTGCCTTCCTCAAAGCAATGGGCCCCTTCCCACCAGGAACCTGATTAAATCTTCTCTCATTTTGTGCTTCTAACTGCTTCTCTTTTCCCCAGTGGGATTAGGACTCTCGAAGCGGGGAGAGACCTTGTCTTATGTCTCCCTTGTGGCTCCATAACATCCTGCATCGCACATATAGAGTCCTGCATGAGAATTCCTCAGAGGATCGCAGGTTCTGCCAACCCAGCCCCACAGGGCAAGACAGTGGGGTGTGCAGTCCTGGGAAGAGACTGACATGCAGGAAGCCAGGCTTCGAGTTTTTCTAGTTAAAGTAACCCTCACTAGGCTGCTAAGTTGTGCAGGGTGGGCTCGAACTTGTAATCCTTCTATGACAAGTATTTTGAAGTCCCCATTCTTATAGATGAAAAATGGATGCTGGAAAAGTTGATCAAGCTTGCCCAGTCAGCCTTTCTGATGATCAGAAGCCCACACAGGAGGGAATCAGAGGGTGACAGCTGTGGCCCTAGGGAAGCACCACCTGTGTGAATCAGGCTGCACCAGGTCTCAGGCAGTGAGATTTAATCCTGTCTGCTCCCCACTTGCTCTTTCTCCAGCATTTCTTGTTGAGATAGTTCCCTTTAATCGAAAACCAAGAAGCTAGGTCTACAGCATTCCTGCCTACAGCAGGAATAAAAGGTCCAAGAGGAACCCTGAATCCCGACCCCAGCAGGTAACTATGCAGATACAGATGTGACACTTTCCCTGGGCAGAGAAGGACATGGATCTGAAGTGAGTAGCCCCCAGCTCCATCTCTAAACTGTGCTTTCACAGACCATTGCCCTTGACTCTCCAGCACTGAGAGAACAAAAATATCTGCCTCATTCTTTCGATGGAGGCTGAAGTGACACAGTGAAGGTAAGCCATTGGGGAACTGTACAGGGCCACGAATATCTAAAACACCAAGTTCCTCATCCCAGCCACTGTCGCCCTCACGACCAGCACCAAGGAAAATCTGTCTGTTTCATCAACTAATATGCCTGGCTCCTGGCTACGCTCTCTGTTGTGTTTGCTTGCTTTCCCACCTTCTTTTTTATTTCTTTCTTTTTTCATTTTGTGGTACTAGTGATTGAGTCCAAGGAGCACTGGGCTGTTGAATCCCAGCCCTATTCATTGATATGTTGAAACAGGTTCTCACTATTCTTCCCAGGTTAGCCTTGAACTTGCAGTCCTCTTTCTTCAGTCTCCTAAACAGCCCTGATTACAGGTATGTGAGATTGTGCCTGGCCTGGCTATGCTCCTTTGATGGGTTGTTTTCTTTCCTTGAAGCTGGCCTTGGCATTCTTTTGATCAGAATTCATCCTATTCAAAATATTGGAGGGTAAAAAGAGGGAGGACAATAAAGAGGAAACCATGAGACTGAATCCAACTTTAGGGACCAAAGGGGACTCTGTCTACATATTTGCCTCAATCTTTTCACAAGGTAATCAGAGCACAGCCGAAAAACACTGGTTAGTGATAAGGCAGAAAGAAATTCAGCCTACTCTTATGCTTTGGTACAGATATCAGAGACCACAATTAACTAGATGCACAACATCCTGTGAGTAAGCAGCTCTCCCACAAAAGCTTCTACCACAGGGTTTGGGTTGAATTTAACTTTCACTCACTCTCCACAGCCCTAAGGAGACTGGATCACACCAGTAGAAAATCCAGGTCTGAGTACTCTGTTAGAATACAGGACACAGTTTCTGGTGCTGATCTGTCATGGAGAAATTTATTACAGGTCTAACAAGACTACTTTAGTAAATCCATAGCTGATTTTCCCTGCATATTGCTTATAATCCTAGAGGATTGGTGGCTCTTTAAATCCTTCGTGGCTGTGTAGGCAACAATAAGCTCAACAAAATCTATTTGGAGATTTTTCTTTTCATAGTGCCTCTTAGGCCTTGTATGACAATGGAATGTTAAAGACACTATGCTTTAGACATCATAATTACATAAATGATAGCTGAAACTTGGAGATATTTGCTGAGAACCCCAGTTGCATTTTGGAAACATCTCAGATGACTCTCAGCACTCTACTTTTGGTTCCCATGAGAGTTCACAACTGAAGGAGGTCTGAGGGGAGGAAATGAGCTCTGATTCAAATATGTCAAAGTTGTAAGAGTGCAAACCAAAGCAGACATGCGCAAACAAGGACCTCCTGTCTGTGATTTGAGGAAGAATCATGCAATCTCTTTGAATACCTGTTTCTTCACCCATACAAGAGAAATGCTAATACTTGCCCTATTTACTGCACAGGAGTGTTGTAAAACGAAGGTGAAATGAAATAAACTGTGTGAGAACAATCTTTGCAAACTCTAAATTAAATTTTGTGTGCTTTATGAATATGTACAAGGCAGGTTTCTATCCAACACAACCACTGCAAGCAGGATGGTTCTCCCTCTGTCGCCACTTGATCTCTTCCTGTGTTTCTGTCTCTCAGATCTATCTCTGCCTTTGTCTTCTCAGGATAACTGTCGTCAGACTTGGAGTCCACCCTAAATCCAGGATGACCTCACCTTGAGACCCTTAATTACATCCACAAAAACTTATTTCCGAATAAACTCACATTCTGGGGTTGTGGGCAGACATGCTGGGGAGCGGTATTAAACATGGTGAATATATACTGGGCCTGGGAAAGCTCAGGTGGGGACACTACAGTGTAGTGAACAAAGTGAAGTGAACGAAGTCCTCAGGGCTACCCTGGGATATAAAACAAGTTTTAGAATTTTGTACTAAATATTTTGAAACTTGTGGTTGTAGCACTTCATGAAGCTTCTCTGCATTTCTCATATTAATGAGGTAATCAAGGACAAGAGTTAATGTTAAGGATAAAATAGGGATCCTGTCAACCTGAGTGCGAATAAGACCTTGGGCAGGTTGCTTAACCAAACCTAGCCTCAGTTTATCATAAAATGAAGAAATACAAACAGACTCTAATTCATAATACCGTAAACATCAAATGAGACACCAGTCTTTCTTGCCACACAATAACTCTTGGAGCCATATTAGTTGTAAGAATATTACCAGTCCCCCTAAAGTAGTCAGGACAGATAACTGTATCCCCATTTGACAGCCTCAAAGGCATCAAGAGCACACACAATCAGCGTAGTAAGGCTGAAGTCAAACAACTGCAAATCCCCTATTAATTCACAGTGTAATTAAATTCCTGGCAGAAAAGGCATTTCATAATAGAATATTGTTGTTCCTTCAAACTATAATCCTAGCAGCAAATTAAGTTTGAGCTTTCTGAATCACCTTGACCATAAGAGAATGCATAATAGTTATGAGTACAGAATTCTATTGTGTTGGAAAATTAACGGTCCCTCATAATCACAGGCAGAATCCATCAAGCCAAAAAGACACTGATGGTTTGAATCTGCAAGGGAAAAAAACGGGGATAGAGGGACTCAATAAAACAATGCAAATCACGAATCTGTCAAATCCAGTCCAGGGATGCTTGCGAAGTAGAAGTTCTCAGGAACACAGCCAAGTTCATGCCAAAGCCTACACTGTTTACTATGTGGCCTTCTGCAGAAAAAGTCCGTGGACCTCTGTTACAGAAGACATTGAATGAGAAAAAAATCGGAAACTATCTTTAAATACCCAACTGTATTCCTAGAACTCTTAGTATGCTCAGTTCCATAAAAGAGGGGTGCTTTATCTTTTTCATGACATAGATGAGCCAACTCTCTCAAAAGCAAATGAATGGCAGGACCTTAGAGGTAGGAGATATTTTCCCCAGGAAATACAATGGATGGTCCGGGTCGTGCTCACATTTGTCTTATGGCTCCAATGCCTTCATCTCCCCCAGTAGTGGAATTCTGCACATTTGCAGGTGTACAAGACTCACTTTAGTTTCCTCTTCTCTGAGCGTTGGTGCTGGTGTAGATGTTTGCGTCACTTCTTCCTTTTCTGCTGCTGTCTGACACATGTTATTTGGTGCTGGCAGGTTGTAGTACTGTGATTTTGTCTTCAAGCTATTGGAGAATTCGTCAGACTGAGCTTTTCTGAGGAAAAATCAGAGTGAAATAAGCAAAAACATTCTTCAGCATGGACAGCTTTTCCACACCCAATATATACTTTTCAACTCTACAAAAACCAGTAAGTGATCTCTGGTTATAGTGCTAATAACTTGCCAGACTCTGCCAGGTGCTTTAAAGACATGAACTAAATCTTCACAATAACCTATCAGGAAGGCTTTATATACTTGCTTTGTAAAGACGCTCAAAAAATATCTTGTAAGTTATATAATACCTTTCAGGGGCACAGCCAGGATTTGAACCCAGGTCTACCCAACTCCTGGTTTAGAAGCTAGACTACCAGAGTACCCACCTTCCTATGATTAGCAGCAAATCCTCCCCATGTTTTACAGTTTTAACATCACGGGAGTTGGGGGCAGCACCACCAGTTCTTTGGGACTGAACCAAGGTCCTCATGTCAGTTCCAATTTCCATCTTCCCAGCTCAGATTAGGCTGTCTGCACCAGTGCCCTGAGATAGAGGAGGCCTCAAGGGAGCACGACTTTGCAGAGGCCACCCTGGTAGAACAGAGGACCTGCCTCAGTGTGCCTTCCAGGTCACCTTTTTATGTGTACAATGATTACAATATGTCCCTTTCAAAACCTCACTGCCCGTAGAAAAAGGTCCTGGCTCCTACATCCGGGCAACTGAGGTGCCTCAGAGCATGGCCCGTGCTCTCCTACCACTTACGCGCATATACTCTAAACACTCCAAAGAACTCACCATTATCCCAAAAGTTGTTTAAAGTCAGGGGTCTTAACTGTGCCACACTGTCCATCCTGACCTTCTATAGCTAGAAACTCAGCTTATTCTTCAAGGCTTAGATTAGAGTTCACCTCTCCTGTGGACAGGAATGATAGACCCCTACCTAGTCTAGGTTACTTCTCCGCCTACACCTTAACCATAGCTCACAGCACAGCCTACATCAGATGCAGGTGGCTCTGTATCTTCCTGTTTCCCCTGCTAGTCAGGAAGCTCCCTGTTCCTCTTTGAATTCCTAATGGCTGACACAAGGAAGCAACTAAAGAGCGTTTGTATTCAGCTGCCCACATCTAGGAGATCTTCTTTGGAGACCTGAAGCTTAAACAATCATTGCCGTTCTTGTTGATGTTCCTGATGCCCCACTATGACGCCTGCACTGCTGGCCCCTGGTTCTATGAAGCCAGTGATGATCAGTGGAGAAGCTAGCGCTGGGATGACAAGTGGCAAAGTTGACCTGCGAGCATTGTGGGAATAAAGAGAATCACTGGAAATATGAAGTCACTTTGCAGAAAGACCTAAAATGATCTTCACAGCCCTCCAATCCCACCCTGTTCTTCCTCCAGATATTGTGAGCCAGAAGCATCCTTGCAGTGTCTGTTAAAACCCGGCCCGTCTCTCACTGGTTTGCAGTCCCCTACCTGAGCTCCTCCGCTTCCTTCTCTGCTCTCAGCTGCTCTCTCTCAGCAATGATCTCATTGCAGAGCACGTCGTAGGGCTTATCCAGGTGGTGTTCGCCCATCACCCAGACCCACACTTCCTTATCAGCTCCCAGTTTCCAATGGACGGATTTGCCATTCTCTGCAAACAAAACAAGATTTGACTTGAGCAAATACCTTTGTTTGTGGAATACTGTTTCCCAGTCATAAAGGGTCTCTGGGGTGGGGGATTAAACGAGGCAAAGAATTTCTATCTCAGGAACAAGCATCATTCATAGGTACCAATGGAGGGATGGCAGTGAGTAGTGGCTGCAATATTCCTGTTTGTTTAAAAATATCACGGGTAAGCCGGGCGTGGTAGTGCACGCTTTTAATCCCAGCACTCAGGAGGCTGAGGTAGGTGGAGCGTTGTGAGTTTGAGGTCAGTTTGGGCTACAACGTGAGCACAAGGCTGGCCTGAACTACATAGTGCGACCCTGCCTCAAAAAACTAGGGCCGGGAGTTTTGCTCTGTATCTTAAGCGTCTGCCTGGCAGGCGCGAGGTTGTGAGTTCAATCCCTGGTGCTGCAAAAAAAAAAAATCATGGGTATGGTCTTTACTCATGCTCACTTTGCAACGGAAGGTGATAAAATGGAAGAAAAGCATTCATAGTACGCATTATTCTTTAGGGTAATAGAGCTAGCATTGGTAGCATAAACTCTTAAACCTAAATCTAAGAACCTCCCTGTAGCCCAGAATCACACAGTTGCTCAAGCGTTTGGTGTTTGCACAATCATGACAGCTTTCACAGGTGCATAAAAAGCATCACTTTAGAGTCAGACTGGCTTGTGTTGAAATCCTAGCCCTGCCGCCTACTGGCTGTGTAACTTGGACAAATTACTGAATTTCTTGAAGACTCAATTTCCTCATCTGTAGAATGGGAAGACTAATATCTATTATCTAGGAATACTGTGAAGACCAGGCAGGCTAGTGATGACAAGTACTGCCCCTGGCACCTGCCACATAATAGGAGTTCAATGGAGGTTAACTGCTATCTTCAGCCATCCTATTTACTTATATGACTGCCTTGAGATTCACACCAGTTTAAGAGAAGATAATACCAGCAGGTAGTGTGATACTTGGTGAAGCTACTTAAATAACCCTTGTTTACAACTGGCCTCCAGGATCGTATTACAGCCTAGTTCCTGTGTTCCTGAAATGCAGCCACACGGGCCATCAACCCTGAAACCAAGGGAAGGTGGAGTGTGCTTAAGAACGGTCAAAAGAAACGACCTTTAAATCTAAAGGTCCCAGGGGTACACACTCTGTGTCATTGTGGTCCAAAATTGTTCTAGCTGAGCCCCTACCCCAGACAGTGGTGTTGAGTGTGTGACATAGGGCGCCCAACAGGAATACATGCTTGGCCAGGCTCAACAGTTAGAAGTTTATACTGAGATTTGGCCTTGTCTCCTTACACTAAGAAGATCAAGGTCGCCAATGAAAATTGCAATGTACTGTTGACCTATAGCATTCTGTTGCCTCAGAGTGCACCACAAAAGCAGGCTTCTAATCCAGACTCCATCTTTATTTTGACACTTTCTACGCTTCTCAGAGAAGTGGATGTTTTCTGCAGTCCAAGAAAACTCTAAATAGAGCACTCGGGAAAAGAAAAATAGACTCAGTCTCCACTACTAAAGGATTCAACTGTGTCATTCATAAGGAAACATGCCCGCCACTGTTCCCACGGGTGGAGAAGCAGCAAAAGTGGGACCCAGGTAAGGAAAGAGAGATGGATCACCCTGCTCCCCGGCACCCTGGTGCCAGGGCCGTTTCAGAAAATGCCAAATGGCTCATTAACCTCTGGAAGCTGTCATACCTCATAAAACTCCCTTTATTATCCATTCTCAGGGCAACTAATAATGTTTTTATTATGTCCACCTCTCAACCTTCACCTAAATAACTCTACTCATACAATCTTTTTGACAGCAGGAGAAAGACACACAAAGAGACAGTGGCAGAGTATCAGGGCAGGCAAAGAGGAAGCGCCAAGAGATCGTGTATCTCAGCTAGCACAGCCCTACAAACTGTCCCCTGGCACAGTCTCCAGTGAGCCCTGCAGTGGGCGGGCAGCAGAGACAGCTCAGGAAGATGTCTGGTCCGGGATGGGAGAGAAGTCCCAGGATCGCCAACGAACAGAGGAGGGTGCTCAGGAGCTAAGAGCAGAGAGGAAGGCACCAGAGAGAACCAGAGTCCTGAAGTTTTAAAAGGAGGGCAACTGTGAGAGTATGGTCAAGATAAATAGTGGGAGAAAAAAAAGAGAACTAGATGCAAAATGTCAGATTTGGCCAGGTGCTCAAAGCTGGGCTTTTGGTAGAGTGGCACTGGTGGTAACAAAAGATTCCTCACTTCCAGGAGCTCTTACAAAGGTCAGAGACTTCACAGAGACCGGAGGAGCTTTCAGTGCTTTCCCACCACTCCCAAAGGTGCTGGAGGATAAGCAGGCCATTCCAGCTTAATGGAACCAGCCTAGCTCTGAAACCCTCAACTTCATTGCAAGATAAGGGAAGGACTGTTGAGGCCAATGCTGGAGTTCACTCCACATGGGAGACATTGGGTGTCTACCGTGAACAAGAGGCAGGGCTGGGTGTGTGGGAGATATGCAGGAATCGAACAGAGAGGGCCATTCCCCTGCAAGTACCCCAGAGTCTAGGAATAAAAGAGCAGGGCACCAGGCTACTTACCTAATGAGACAAACCAGTCCTTGCCCTCCAGAAACTTACATTCTAGGAAGAGAACTATGCAAAAAGACAGTACGGCTTGTGAGGCTGGATTCAAGGAAAGACTCACAGATGATGCCAATACTTAGAAACGCACTAACTGGGAGGATGGTGGGGTGTTGGGTGGAAATAATGACATCAAGAAAATAAAGTTGGCTGGACAGTAAGATAATGAGCTGCTTGGAAATTCACAATAAATCTTTTTTTATTTTTATTTTACTAGAAACCACATGGAGACATTTAGGAAGTATCTGGAATATAGAATCAGAGTTCAGATGTGAGGTGGAAATTGGCTGTGTGCATTTGGAGATGACGTTATAGATGCTCTCCTTAAAGCCAGAGGCATAGCTGGGTTCACAAAGAGAACAAAGCCTGGAAGAGTTTGGAAAAGCATGTGCTTCATTCGGGAGGCAGAAGAAAGGGGAGAGAAATGAGAGTCTTAATTAAAAAATAAATAAACGAATAAGGCAGGGCATTCTGATTCCCAAAACAATGGAGTAACACGGAAGGAGATGGGAGATGCAGCCAAGAGGGGAAATGGAAGGGATGCTATGGACGGAGGAGGGTCTTACTTAGCCATGGACTTCAGATAGCACAGAAACACGGAGCCCAGTGGGGACAGGAGACTGGTACAGGACAGAAAGGCTGGCAAGAACTGGGGTGGGTGGCAGGTACATGCTGTGGAGGGGTCTAATATTGAGGAGGCAACAGGATTCAGTGTTGTGTTGTGCAGGTATTCCCCAAGCACCCACTGTGTTATAAGAATTGCACCATAGGCTGAAAGAACAGAGAATGGAATTTAAGAGCAGAGATGGGTGAAAGATTTTCTTAAATAGAAAAAACACAGGAAGGGCTTACACCTGGGTTGTTGGAATGGGAGCAACAAAGGGTGCCAACAATCAGGGAAGTGATGGATAAAAGGAGTCAGAGAATAGGTAAAAAAAAAGCAAGTGCAGAGAACAGGATGAATAAAGGTCTAGTCTGATAAAAGCTGAAAACAGATATGCAGAGAAGCACATTTCTGCCACAGTCCACCTCTTGAAAGTAAAGTAGAAGCTGGGTGTCGTGGCACATGCCTTTAATCCCAGCCCTAGGGAGGTTGAGGCAGGAGGATTGCCATGAATTTAAAATCAGCCTGGTGACACAGTGAGACTCAACAAACAAACAAATAAAACAAAAGTTAAAAGTATGAATGTAAGGGATCCTGGTGGGAGAAACACTAAATCTTTTCCTAAGTTAACACCATCCAGGTATCCTGGATTTTCTATCTACTTCACCTTGAAATTATATGCTCTCTTAAATCAGAGGAGGTGAGCAAGGGACCTTTTCGTAGCACTTCAATTTAATTCGAAGGCACCCCACCCCCATGTCTATGCACTGCAGTGCCCTTCCTGTCTGCTGTCTTGGGTTTCTTGAAAAGATCCTCTAAAACTACTTTTTCTAGAAAAGTGGGTCAGTCCACTTAGCACCACACCTGAAAGAACCTCCAAGCAGGGACATGGATCTGCACCTCCTTCTGCAGAAAAATATACTTCTGAAACATTTGCCCTTCTCAAAGTACATATGAAATCTCTAATGGGACAATGTTGTAAAATGTCACATAAAAATGGGAGCGGCACAGGTCTTTGGCAAGGAAATGGCCAGGCTCTTTTCATACTGTAATACAGTTTGATGCCACCCATAGCGCTGGTATCTGATTTATCCCCCACGTGGCTGGTTCACAGATGTGCAAGAAGGAGACAGCCAGGCGATGGTGGGGACCCCCTCCTGGGGCAGGTGAGGGCCAATCTCAGGCCCTGAGACGAAGGCTGCACCTGGGGAAGGAAGGACCTGATCTCACCGTGACCGCATCCAACTCAGAAGGAGAATCAGAGTAGAATGTGTGTGTGTAGAGTAGAAGGAGAGGGAGAGAGACCAACAGAGAGGAAGAGGACCTTCCACTCTTCTCTTCCCAGGAAGAGAAACCAAGGATTGAGGGGACAAAAGCCAGACAGAATACTGGTAGCTTCATATGACATGTCAGTGACTGTGGTAGCAAAGTCACATGTTACAGTCATCCCTTTATGTAGGACTGGTTCCAGAACCCTCTGTGGATACCAAAATCCAAAATCTTGGCTAGGCTGGGTCTATAGCTCAGTGGTAGTGCTTGCTTAACATGAGCAAAGTCTTGGGTGATATTCTCAGGACTGAAAATAAATAAATTCACAAACAAAACGAATAAAGAGACAAAATCCCCAGGCACCCAAGGCCCTTATATAAAATGATGCATTGCTTGCACAGAATCTATGCTTACCCTCCAGGATACTTAAATCATCTCTGGATGACCTATTCTCTAATTTAGTGTAAATACTATGTAAATAGTTGTTACAGTGCATTTTTAAAGGAATAATGGTAAGGAAAAATAAAGTGTGTACATGTTCAGTATGGATACAATTTTTTAAAAATATTTTCTATTCTCCTTGGTTAAACCCATAGATGTGTAACGCAAGGATATAAGGGGCTGACTGTGAACGCAGTGGGGGCCTCACCAGTGCTGATGTAAGTACAGTACCTGCCGATAACAATGTTGTTAAAACACTGATTGATTTCCATAAGCCACTACCCCAGGGTGCCAACCAGTGTCTTCTATTCCTCTGGCCTGTCTTTTGGGAACCCATGCCCCAACACTGACCCAGGAACAAAAAGCTGTTTTCTGGCTGGGATCCCAGTGCTGTGATCACGTCCCTTCTGACAGCTGGATGCCTGTGCCATATCTGTCACTAAACACCACCTTTGGCCATTATCAACCCTATTTTATGGTCAGGACACTGGAGCTCAGGGAACTTAAGTAACTCGTCTACGATCATAGAGCTACTAAATATTAAGGTCAGAATTCTAACTGGTCTGCACAACTGCAAAACCTGTGTTTAGGGCAGCATTATAGTGTGGACTCCAAACTGAGATGCCGAGTTTGAATAGGGAGCCAACCCAAAGGGATACTGAGATAGAAAATGTAAACAGTATTCTACGGGGCAGGCTGGGACGTAGGGTCAACGTCATGCTCTTCCTATCACACAGGGATGAGGCAGGGGATGAAAAGGTTATATCTGGCCCTGTGTTCTTTTTAATGAAGGGCAAGGTCAATTCCTATCAAGACTTCCTCAAATACTTACAACTCTTATTTTCCCCATTGTTTGCTATCCTGGATAACAATCCTGGCATTAATAACACCAAAGTCAAACCGTAAAAATTTTAAATGATTTTTATGCTTATTTCAGAGAGAAAAAGAAGTTGAGGAAGCTGCAGGGTGTTCCAGTTCTCAGAAGCCAGTGGCGGGCCAGATAAGTGAGACCATCAGTCAGAACAGTAGAAGGAAGCACTAGAACTGAGGGAGGGACCAGCTGAATCCATGGGGCTTGGGAACTGATGAGGACAAGCTCAGTTATTACCCAGAAATGGTAGAGTCAGTGAGACAGGCACTAAAGCAGAAGGAGAGAGACTGGCTTCAATGGTACAGAACAGACTCGGCAGAGAGCTAGACCTCAGCTCAAATCCTTCTTTCAACACTGATTCATAAAACTGCATCTAAAGTCTTTTGTTTTCTTCTTATACTGGGAGTTGATCCCAGGGCCTTTGCACTAAACTCCTTTTATATATTTCCTTTTAAATTTTGAGACAAGGTCTCACTAAGTCATTGAGTTGCCCAGTCTGGGATCAAACTTGGAATCCTTCTGCCTCAGCCTCCCAGAGTCCTGGGATTATAGGCATGGGTCATCACACCTGGCAAGTTTGTTTTCTCATTTGTAGGAATAAAAGGAAAAACACTTACTTTCCCATAGTCTGGTGAAGATGAAAATAAACAAACATAAATGCAATGCTTACTCCTGGGACATACTGACAGACCAACTCCTTGGCAGGAAGAAGGTTCTATGGGATGGATCAGAAGTACAATCTCTAGGGCTTAGTCACTAGGTGGGTGGGTGAGGGTCAGGGCTAACCAGAGTGGCTCCTGGGTTGCTGAGTTGGGGACAAGGGACAGAGCAGTGTCCCCATCATGACAGGGTAAGAGGCAGGACCAGAAGGCAGTAGGGAACATTGGGGTGGTACTGGAGAATCTGGTTTTGCATCAGGCTTGCAGGATTTATGGGCCATCCGAGCAGAAATGCCCACCAGGTAACTGACACCGAGACCGAAGCTTGGGTAAGCGGCCTTACTTGGCAATATGGGTTTGAGGCACTGGCATATGGATGGTGTTTAACCTTTGGTGGTGCAAGAGTTGTCCCAGGGAGATAATATAGACTCGGAACATTAACTAGGGGCTGTTGGAGCCCTGGGAGTCTGGGGATGAGTGTTAAGATCTGTGAATACTGGGAAATGCTAGGACGATGCATGTTGTCTGTGCGCATCTTCCTGGCCCAAGTTTTCCGTAACTTTTCAAGAGTCTATGAGCAACCACACAACCGAACCCCACGGAAAAGTTACAAACCACCAATGTAGAGGGAGTCACCTCCTGTAGCACACACATATTTAGTCAGAGATTAAAAAAAAAAAAGAAAGAAAAAGGAAATGAAATCAGTAAAAAGAAAGAGATCCATGAGGATGACCAAAGGAGAAGCTGAGAAACATCTTAACAGGGTCAGATGCAGCTGCAGAGAAGGAGAGGTGCAAAACTAAATCCCAGAGCCAGCGATGCTGCAGTCTCACAACAAGCCCAGGGTCCAAGATGGGAGGGAGGATATAGACACTGCTGGTGTGGCACAAACCAAGGGCTTCATCATGTTTTTGTTATTGCTTTTTTTCATGAAAAGGGAAGGCTTCACATAAAGGAACTTGCCTCTGGTAACAATGAGAATCTAGCAAAAAAAGGTTCAAAAGCTTGAAACTGTCTTAAGGGTACACAACACAGCCCCTCCTGCACCCAGCACAACTATCAGATTCCAACCTGTTGCATTCGATCCCATTCATTCAATGGAAACCTAGTGAAATTAAGCACCGGGAAGCCCTCTGTAAGTGACTGTGTTTTCTGTTTGCATTACCAGTAAAGACACAAGGGGAGAGGACTCCATGGCAGGGCCCCAAAGCAAGCATATGTTTTAGACATGCGCTAGGCCCCTTCAGACGACAGTAACTTACTAAGCCCCAGTTAAGCTTGACAGGTACCGTACTCGCTCCGAGTGCCAGATTTGGGATAATCAGACTCAGGGTCTGTGGGAGCTCTCAATTACCAGTTCTTTGCTCTGGGCAAGTGAGTGAATGGCCCCGCGCTCACTTTTCTTATTTATTAAGTGTAAATAGTAAGTATGCTTCAGTCTTGGTTGTTACTATTTAACGAGATAATATATTAAAAGCATTCAGCCAAGGGTCTGATCTACAGCTTAATAAATGCTGGCTGTAGCAACCAGTATAGTCCAGAGCTACACTATCCAAATGTGAACGACATCCATGATTATAACTTTCCTAGTAGCCACATTAGAAAAAAAATGAAAGAAACAAATGAAATAAATTTTGATAATACATTTTGTTTTACCCAAGACATCCAAAATATTATCATCTCAATACGTAATGAATGTATAATTATTAGTGTGTTTTTCTTTAGTGCCTTCCTACTGAGTCTTTGAAATCCAGCAGTCTACACAGCTGGCACACCTCAGCCCAGACTCAGGACACGAGCCCAACAGCCACGTGGCCACAGCACTGAGCAGAAAACCCCGTCCTTCTAGCTGTACTCCGTCAAGCACAGGAGCTCTGCAGCACTCTGCCACTGTAAGAGTCACATTTTCCCACTGTAGAAACCAGCGTGAGCCGCTCTGTTACTGGTTAAATCTATACTCCTGTTTGATTTCCAGCCTCTCCTACACTAGCCTGACTACTAAGAGATAGCCATGTCCCTGTGTCATGCGATAACACAAACACTGTAGTGAGGCTCCCTGAAATTTCACCAGAGTGGCCTACATATTTATAGAGGGCAGGATGAAGGATCACATGACAAGGAAACGACTTCTAAGTGAAAAGCAGAGAAGTGTTAAGAAACCAGGGATGCGCACATGCTGTATTTAGTGAAAACGACAACCTCCAAAGCTATAACCTGGCTACAAACTGCTAAGAAAACATAGAATTTAGCAGGGTCTCAGTACAAGCCAGGGGTTGGGGCAAGAACGGGGAGGCAGAGAGCACAGATATGAAAGGAGGAAATACACACAAGGAGGTCTCAATATTCAAAGCTCAGCAGGTCCATAACTCAGATAGCACCTCCCGACAGCACCAGTCAAGATAATACCACCTTGCGGAGTCTGAAGCTTTATTTCAAAGCCAGGGAAAGATGGAAGGATAGTGAAGACATTGGTTTTAGAGGAAATGGGGGAAACCTTTTCTGTTTCTGTCATTAGAAGTGGAACTGGTTTAATGCAAACTATACTTTTCCAAGTGTTAACAGAGTTAAGGGCATAATAAACTTTTGACCCAAAACAATGATATAACTGTCATTGTATGTATTAGCATATTTTTTCATTCTCATTTACCTGTAAAGATAACACAGGTTTTCTGAGAGGTGGATTCAAAGTTCCGCAAGGGAAAAGTTTAAGCAAGGAAACTGAAATTATTATTTTAAGTTATCACAAGGAGTTTACAACACAGCAAACACAAGAAGCCCCACGTCCCCATAAAGGGTTATGGTCATTAACTTTAGGGACAAGAGTTTTTAGCTCACCCCAGCCCCAAATGTCATCCCACCACACCCACATACTACATTCACAAGGAACATGGTGCCCAGAAGAGACTCGGCTATATCTGATAAACTCTAACTAAGACAAGTAAGGGGATGTATAAACCAGTTTGGAAAGACAAAAGGGTTACACTTAAGTTTGACGATGTTACTTATTGAAGGAAAATTCTGTTTTGGAGAGTACAGTATGAAATCAGGCAGATTTGGGCATGTGCTGGTGGTGTGACCTTGCAACATATTACTATCTTCCCTGATGCTGGGTTTCTTCACCAGTAAATGTGGATAATAAATACTGACTTTGTAGAAATTGTGGGAAGACTAATAGATGTAAAGTGCTTCACACCATGTCTGAAACATTAGCAGAAGCTGTGATGATATTATTCACTCTATATTATAATATATAACAAATGAGATACTCATATTTATTCCCTTATCGGTATAAATGCTTCATTGAAAAAAACTGAAAGACAGTGTAAGGTGAAGGTGACTAAATTGATTTTTGTTTTGAACCTGTGTGCATATACCAAGCATACAAGTAAGATTTATTTTCTCAGCCTCTGAAACCCTGAGTGATTTTTATAAAATTTTGCTTTTCTTTGTTTAATTAAAAGTAAGAAGAACTTGGTCTTCAATGCCTTTGTAACCAACCTGGGAAAATTCTACAAGGGAAAATTTTAAGCAAGGAAACTGAAATTATTATCATAAGTTATCACAGGAGAGCAGCTCAGTTTTTAACAGCTTGGCTGGTCACCCATGAAAGAATGTGTGTGTGGGGTGGCGGTGGGGAGAGGAGAAAGGGGGCAGAAGTTTGTGTGTGCTTTTCAGTGTCTGTGCCTGTATATTAAATCTCCACATATGAAGAATTCTTCCCTCACAGCCTCAAAGGAACCCTTGAAACTACAGGGCTTCCTTCAGTCACAAAGGAGTACATCTGAAAAATTCAGTCCCTCTAACAAAAAAAAAAAAAAAACACAGAAAGAAAAGAAAAGAAAGAAAAAAAAAGAAAAAATAAATACGAAATTTTCCCTTAGAGCAGTTCCTTACATTTTAAGAGGATGTATTCTCTAAAATGGATAACTCAAAATAAAATCTCTTGCAGTCTAAGAAATGCAAATACAGTAAATGTAAAGATGCTGATATAAATACTTTGAAGGCTGGGAGTAGAACACCGGGTATCTACAACAATATGGAAGTAGAGAAAGGCCTTTCCTAATTTAATACACATCAGATCAAACCCCAGAGACTGGGAATAAAACCTAGAGTCTGATGCATGCTAAGCAAGCACTCTACTACTGAACTACTCCTCTAGTTCCTAGAGGTGACTTCTGATTGTGGTTGAAAGTCAGTCTTGTTTTAAGTAATAGATCCACATATGGCTATACAATTGCATGGTAAGTTCTGTGTTCACCTGCACAGGATCCACTTGAAGTGGATAAACTGCACTACTCCAACCCCAATAACACTTAGAATCCGTCCACCGAATTGCAACTGATGCCTGGCTAGCCTGCGATTGGTGTGAACTGTTACAAGCCAGGAGCCACTCTGCTAACACAGCAGACCTGTGGCTAGGTTTACCTTTCTTTGGTCTGGATTTCACTGGCAAGGGCTCCTTTCTTTCCATAGCTGCTTCTCTTTCTTTCCATCGCCGGATCTGTTCCTCCCTCATCTTGAAGAACAGGATCTGTTTCTGCTCCTCACTGAGCTCCGCCAGAAGCTCAGGATCTATGTACATGTCTGACAGTATCTGTCTCAGCATCTTAGCAGGTCAAGAGTCTTTTACACCTGTGGCAAAAAAGTTTCTGAAAGTGGCTTGCAGGTGTGCTCCACCAGTGGCACTGGGGAGCCTCCACGGACCTCCTCAGCAACTCACAGCCCCACAATCCTCACTGGCTCTGGGACAGAAATTCTTCAAACTGGCTCCTGGGAGCTGCCATGCAAGGAACCTGCAAAGAGTAACAGCCCAAATCAGTCGGCATTAAAATGCAAAGATGCTGGGCAGAGACAGGCTTCCACATAAAGCCTGCAGGAAATACGGTATCGTTTTTCATTTCAGGGGGAAAGAGAAGAAAAGCTGAGATACACTTTGTTAAGAATTTGTGTAACCTCTATCCCATAATTTCCAAAGATACTTTATCAAAAACACAGAACAAATCCTAACTTTGTACGGGTCAATCTCAGGGAAACAAAAATTCAACAGACGTTTGGCCTTCTCCCAACTGAGCAAACACATTATTACCTCAGAGCCTATGAAACTACCAACTGTAGGGCTGAAAGAAAAAAAAAAACTGACCGAAAAAGTCACAGGAAGAAATTAAAAGGCTCTCTTCAAACAATCTAGTTCAAAAGAAAATACTATTTGTGAGATTTCACACTGGCACTTACCCCGAAACAAACCAAAACAGAGCCGTGCTCAAGGAAGATAAAAACAGAAATAAAAATCAGACCACCATGCAATCTTTTTGGATTTTCCTTAAAAGTAGTGCTAAAAAGATGCAATTGTGAGCTTTCAACTTCAGAGAAAGACACTGTAATTTCCAGGCAAGGTACTAAAACCATGAGAGCAGTACCCAGACTTGTACAGGAGAGAACATTCTTATGTTCTGGAAGGGCACCAGGTTTTAGGTGTACCTTTCCAGATAACCTAATTTAATAAAATCTAAATTTATGGATCAGATACACTGGGGGAAGGAAGAGGTCAAGAGGTTCATAACAGAGGAATTTTGACTTGTAAAAGTTTGCCACAAAGTTCATTTAAGAAGCTGTGGACATGGGTACACATGGTAGTTTCAGAGTCGGGGGAGAAGTAAGGGTAGGGGTAGCACTAGGTCTTATTCTACTTTACACACTTCTGCTTGGTTTGATTAGAACAAAACCTTCATTCTCGTATCATAGGAAGGAAATTATGTTTATATTTTCATTCTGGAAAAAAAAAACCATTTATTTCAATGTCATAGGACATCCCAAAGTCTTACTGATTCAGGATCACCTAGGATCTAAGAAATCAACTTCTAATTTGGTGTTTACAATGTTTCAATAATCTCCCCATCTACCACAGCCTCCCAAATATCTACTTTCTCTATGCTAAATTCAAACACTGTTAAACATGAGACTGACTGATCAGCCATACTATGGCCACAATGCTTTTGGTTCATCTTATTTCTTTCACTTTGTCATGCAGCTGGACCTTTATGCTTCCACCAGTGCCTGGGAGCTTTTCCTGCCCTTCCTCCTCCTCTTGCTTACAAAGCTGCTTCTTAAAATCTCTCGAGATGAGCATGCTCAGTAGGCTGGCACCAGAGTGCTCCATACTTCATTGACACCGCTTCTTCCTGCACCCCATACTCTCCCATAGCATTTGACTACCAGAATGCAAATGCAACAATATATTTAGAGAACATTAACAAAAAAATAAAAATAAAAGCAGTGTCACTGGCTCTAACTCAGTCAATCACGCCCCTCCCTTGCCCCCGGCTAACATGGTCCTATTTTGCTTTGAGATGACCCTCAAAAACTTTTACAGCACAAAAGTGATGTCTGGTAATGATTTCTTTTACTTATTGGTTTTAACCAAAGCAAGTGACTCCTTGACATTCCAGGAAGCATTCTTACGTGGGCACATTCCACGACTGCAACGGTTGAATCCACAGGAACAAAGCAGGGTAGAAAATGAGTGACCAGTGAGGAGTGAGACTGCTTGTCTGTTCCCCGCTTTGAATGAGGTGGCTCCTACTCCAGTGGTGGGTTACATCCTTCAATTGCCAAATTCACACTGTTCCCCTCTCCCTTGCCCAGAGCACCCCGAGTGACGGAGCCAACACTGCCTGCAGCAGGCACTCCCTGGAGCCCTTCACATGCCTTAACTCACTTGAATTCAGCCGCACTGCACAGAAGTGGAAGATAGAGCCCAGAGGGTCAGCAGCCGGGATATGGCAGAGGTGACAGCTTCACTACATCTGTGTTGCTGCAGCCCACAGCACAGAAGTCTTTTTGCGAGTCTGACCCAGAGTCAGCATGGCATCACTTTGTGGTGTCCCATGTGAATCGTCAGAAGGAAGACCAGCAAATCCCATGGCAAGGGGACTGCTGAATGGAAGGCACCTGACTCAATAGCCTCATCCCAGTCAACTGCAGGTAAGCTTCTACGCATCGAAAACACCCCACCTGGGAAGGACAGCAGGACACTGGTGGCCACAGTGGCCCTGGTGTAGATGCGTATTCACCAGGCACTTATTCCACCAGCGTCCCCTTCCTGCCAGCCTCCTGGAATGGGGCGAAGGGTACAGCCATGTGGGAAGAGTTCCGTGGCACCTCTGGGACAAAATATCCAAGTTCTTTCGGTTTCATTTCATTTTACTTTGCCTTTGGTAGCAAATGTGGCTTTCTAGCATTAAAACCAACTAATCAATCGTGAAGCAAAGACACTGGCTTCCTTGTAGCCTCAGGAAATACCCAGGCAACCCACCCGATGACAACGGCCCGGCTGCTGGCTGTGCGTGGAACCTGGCATGAACGGGCTCTCCCTCCACCTCAAGGTCTTCCCGTGGCAAACTCCAGCCCAGGGCAATGTGCCCATGGATAACTAACCTGCAGGACGTGTGTGACTCTGGGCTGTCACTTCACAACCGTGGGCTCACTTTCCCCGTCTGTGAACCTAGGTCCAGTTCAGTCTGAGAATCTACATGATCTGTGGATTATATAATATAATCTAATGTGAAGTTATGAAGACAAGTGGAACCAGGGTACAGGAAATAGAAATGAGGAAATTAACCAGGGTTTTTCCCACTTTCACTCCCTCACTGGGCAAACAATCACGGCCAACACTGATTCACACTTCAATGACTTCACCAAGTGCAGCAAACTTCCAGTTATTCCAGAGCCAATAAAAAGAAAAACTCGGCTAACTCAAGTTTTTTCTTCTAAAGACCCCTTCTTAAAAGAACGAAATGACAAACAGGCCCACACCTGCTATTTATTCCAAAAACCAATTTCTAAAGAGCCATAGGATCAGTTAAATTTTCTACAATACCCATACATCTGACCTGATTTCCACACCTTCCATAGTCAACATTCCACAACACGATGACATTGTAAATAACTCTGAGACCTAAAACTTGAAAGGTCTGAGATACAGCCTAAATCATAAAATACACTGTAGTATGGGTATCATATTTTAAAGTTAATAATATAGTTTGAACTGTAAGTCTTTTAAATCAGCTCTGTCTTTAGATTTTCATTTACTTTATTTAATTTTACTAGGCTACCTGCAAAAGGGCTGTTTTGAGGATAAAATGAATGACAGAGGACTGCAAATTGCTAAATTTTGCCAACATGGATCATTCTTAAGAAATGTGAAATTACTGCACCTGTGGATTTACCTAGAAAATTCCACTTTTGTGCCAATTTGTGCCCAACTATGCCTTTTAATTATTTATTCCATTAAAAAATCGTATCCACGTTATTTCTTTTACACAAGCAATCAAATGAATGCCTTTCGGTAGGCGAGGATTATCTTTGCCTAGAAGGAGGCTGGCGCCACTTTGCTTCCGTGAGACCCTTAGGAAGAGAGACAACTCAGAAAATGTACAAACTGTGACTCCTTAGGGTGCCCAGGAACCCTGAAGGTAGGAGCGGTCAAGAAAGGTCAAGGGTGCTTATTTAGTTGAGGAAAGCCACCGCCCAACTAGTTGGGGCGCCTTTCTGGATCAGTTTTCAACTGGGTCCACTACACAGCCAGGCAATGCGTTAAACCCACCGCGCCCACCAGGCCCAGGCCCCACATGGGGGCGCCCCTGGCTGCTTTGGCTGGAAAGGCGCCCAGGAATGCAGCGCGGGCTGAAACCGGTTCCCGGGATCTCCTCCTAGCAGGACCACAAGGCCTTACCCCGTGAGTGTGCCAGCCCCGGTCTGCCGCCCACCTGCCGGAATCCGCGCGGGCTGTCGAGCGCGAATGGCCCCAGCGCACACAGAGGACGCAGAAGGCTGCGACAGCTGGGCGACGCGCAGCCGGATGCTGAGTTACCACTGCCGTCTAGAAACCCCGGACTCCTCGGACCCTCCCAGGCGGCCACGTGGGCTGCCTAGCGCCCTGCCCGGCGTGAGCAAGCGCCGCTGGCGTGCACACCCCTCGGGCGCACGCACCCCGCCCACATCGCAAACTTCCAAGGAGCACGCCCGAGGCCCGCTCACCCAACACCCTGCACGCGGCTGCAGACACCGGACACCGACACCGGACACCCGCCGCGCTCCCGCCTCCCTCGGCACCTGAGCTCGCGCGGCGCGCGGAGGAGGGACCAGGGGAGGGGCGTGCGGTGGCCGGGACCCTGGCCTCGCAGGCGGCCGCCTCCCACGCTGCCCCTCCAGGACCCGCTTCACGCACACACACGCGCGCGCACACACACACACACACACACACACACACCCCTAGATTTCTCCAGGCTCTCTTTGCCAGCCTCTGTCCTGTGCCCAGCACCGACCTGTTCGGGGTCCTGGACTCACCTGGGTGGGTGACCGGAGCAGCTGCCACGATCACTTGGGCCGCCAGAGGCTGTCGGGGAAGGGCAGGGGGGGGAACTGGGGCGCCGACTGCCGTACAAACCCCGCCTGGAGGGCGCTCGGCGTCCGCCCCGCCCCGCCGCGCCGCCCGCCCGGTGCCGGGTGACTGATTGCGCTCGCTGCGCCCCACCCGTGCGCTGCAGAGTCTCCCCGGCCACTGGCCCAGAGGCTGGGCGGCCCGCGGCGTCTCAGGCTGGCTGCCTGGGCGCGGGGCCGCACCAGCGTCCTCCACTCCTAGCTAAGCGGAGATGGCTTTGCGGTCTGTGACAGCTGTGCTCACCTCTTGTAGCTGGTGGAACTTTTATGAATAACAATGGCCGGGGGCCTTGGGTGGAATCTGCAGCCCCTTCTCTGTTACACCGTGCCGCGGGCCAGCCTGACTACCCGCTTGCGCCCTGCTCCTGCGTCTTCAATGTAGAGTGTGTGTGTGTGTGTGTGTGTGTGTGTGTGTGTGTGTGTTAACATTAAGTAAATCGCCAATCTCTGGGTCACTTGTCAGTACAGGTGTGGCTTTACCGGACAAGATCAAGGAGGAGAAAAGCCAGGAAGTGAGACGCTAAAGGCCAATGCAAGAGGAAGCAATGGAAAACCGTAGAAAAGGCCAGAAGGTAAAGGAACCTTATAAATCGCAGCTGGAATAGGCCAGGGCAGGTATGCTCAAAGGCCAGGTAGCTAACCAGAAGGGAAAGAAGAAGGAAATCGTGGAGAAAAGTTGAGCAGAAGCAGACTGGAAAGGTTGACGAGTATTCCCTTTGTAGAGGAGTGTTCAAAATATGGGGAGGAAAATTGTGGGCTTGCAGAACCCTAGATTGTGGGTGTAGGGGAGAAACAATGGACAGGGCGCAACAGTAGAGCTCTATACAGCCACCTGAGCTATTCAGGAGCCAGATCTGCAGGCTGAACACTAAAGCATTCTCACTCCTGCCTCTCCACGCAGCAAATAGCGTGGAAGTCACAGCCTGAGGAGTTCACGCCTCAGATACTCAGCAAAGGCACTGGGCAGTTTAGGTACCATTTAGGTCCCTGCTCTATTCAAATATGAGATGCTTCAGGCTGGACTGTGATTTGCCTCTGGTTAGCTGAATCCTAGCACTTCCTGGATGGAACAGTTACAGAATGTTAAAGGTAGATGGGCGAATAAGAAACAGAGAGATAGATCTTTTGCAAACAGAAAGAAGACCAAAAGATGGGAGAGGGAGAAAGAGGGAAAAGGATATTTTAAAAAATAAGATGTGCTATGTGCTTGTGCCAACTCCCCACAATGCATAGGATCATTATGCACTGCAAGCACATATTAATAAAAGTTAAAATTTACAAAAATGTCAAAAGTGGAAATGTAACTGGTACAACCGCTATGGAAATCTCTATGGAGATTCCTCAAAAAACTAAAAATAGAGATTTTGTTTTGCTACCAGCCATTTAGGTTTGGTACGGCAAACAAGAGCTTTGAAAGTTAGGTTTTTGTTGTTGTCATTGTTGTTGTTTTCTAGAAATATACCCCAAATCCCTTTCTCTTCTCAGCCTAGAAAAAGTGACAGAACATGCAGGTGCCGCCCAGGGGGCAGGAGCCCGGTTTCTTCTCCACCATTCAGTTGTGGGTGAGCTGAAGATGGCTGGAAATGATAAAGCAAGCATGGAGATCTTCGCTATCTCTCTGCACCCCCCCTCCTTTTTGTTGCTTACTATAAAAACCCTAACCCACCTGCGATATGAAGCAAGAAGGCTCCTCCAACTCCATGAAACTAGCTTTGAATAAATCCTTTTAAAAAAAAAAAAGCTCCTTTGGTTTGGTCAGCAGTGAGCAAACAACTCTGAATGTATGATCTAAGTGGCTGGCGATTTGAGCCAGCTGTACTTCTGGTATATTCCTAAATGAGTTAAAGACATCACACTGTAGTGATACATGCATACCACATGCCCGTGTTTACAGCAGTGCACACAATAACTACTCTCACTACTCACAATAACTAAGCTCTGACAACAGCCTAGATGCCTATCAGCATATGAATGGTAACGACGAGGTGGCATGTATACAGAATGAAGGAAAAAAGAATGAAATCTGCCATTTGCAGGAAAAGGGATGGAAATTGAGACTGTTAAGTGAAATAAGACAGACACGGAAAGTTATGTATCACATGGTTTCCTCTTATATGAGAAACCTAAAACATGAATTACAGATTAAACTGAGGAGAAATGGTAGGAAACAATAAGACAGATTTGTTGGAGATGTGAAAGGGGAGTGGAAAGAGAAGGCCAGGAGGAGGGGTAGAGGGACCAAAAGTGACCAAGCTGTGCTATATCCGTATACCAGTTTCGCCAAACTATCATAACTCTGATGTTCCAAACATACACTAATTAAAAAGAATTTCACAGGGAGGTTGTCAGCCAGGAAAAATAACCCAGGACACTGATAATAGACACCCCTGAATGCACTCAGTCTCTCCCCATGTCCTGAAAAGTCCCCTTGTACTGGGGATTGAATCTAGGGCCTTTGCACTGAGCTATGTCTCTGTCTCTGTCTCTCTGTCTCTGTCTCTGTCTCTGTCTCTCTCTCTCTCTCTCTCTCTCTCACACACACACACACACACACACACACAGATAGGAGCTCCTTAAGTCACTAAATTGCTAAATCTGTGTTCGAGTTTATAATCTTCCTGCCTCAGAAGGGCTGGAATAACAGGTATATGTCCCCATGGCTGGCTTTATAACAGCTCTTTCATTGTGCAGCTAACCTCTCTGTACCTCAGTTTCTTCTAGTTAGCAGCAGTGATCACTGCATTAAATTGCTATGAGGGTTAAATGAGACAAAAAAGGCAATGTGCTGAGGCCAGTCCCTTGCGTGCAGCAATGATGTGGGTCAGGGTTCAATGACTTTCCCCAAGCGGAAACAGGAATGTTGAAACACCTGAGACTCAAGGAGCGTTTCAGATCAGCTGACTTCCATCACACACACACACATACACACAAAGAATTTTCAGGAAAGGTCAGGAAACTCAGTTTACAGAGTTGTTTTTTTTTTGTTTGTTTTTTTGTTTTTTGGTTTTTTTTTTTTTTTGTCTTTGAGACTCTGAAGAATTTTCCCTGAAAGGGAAAAAACTTCAAATAACTTTTGGGTCCTGAAGCTGCCATTTTTCTTAAAAGTACAATTTTAAAATTGTCCTCCTCAAAATTTAACAATTAACACATCCAAGAGCCACTTAAATACATTCCATGTGCCAGGCTCTATGGTAACACTGGGTGACAGCTGAGAGTTGACAGCTGGGGTCCCTGTAGCCTTGGCACTGCCAAATTGTGATGGTGTAGCTCTAGAAAGTCCCTCAGAGCCTCCTGTGACTGGATGGAGGGCACCACACTCATCGGTGGGGTAACCTGGGATGAATTCACAGCCAGATGTGCTGTTGCTCCGGAGGTGTGACCTGCAAGGGCGTCCTCCCTCCCTGCCTCTTCCCCTTCCTCTCTGCTTCCTGGCTGTCACGGCATGAGCGCATATCCTCCACGAGGCCTTTCCACCTAGTCCTTCCTGCCTTAGAACCAGTCTACTATGAACTGAATCCTCTAAAAACCTGAGCCTGGATAAACCTCTCCTTTGAGTCGGAGATGTGGGGCATTGTATCCTGCAATGAAAAAGTAACTAAGACATATTCTGCCATGTCCATGAGCTCCCTGCATATTTTAGGTCCCTTTTAAAATGATAAATATCTTGATAGCAAGGACTATGTCCCATCAGCGAATCTGAATCCTCCCCAGTGTATAAGGCGAGCGTTGGCATTCAGTGAATGTTAGCTGAACGAATGTTAGCTCAAACTGACACAGATCATACGAAAATATTGCAATCATTCATGAGACTTGGAACCAAGAGTTTTTCTCCTTTTCTTTCACTGTCCCCTCCCCATCATTCTTGTCATGATTCCCCTTTCTGTTGGCAGCAATCTCTTTTTTCCTCTTCATTCTCCCATTTCCTTCACTTTTATCTCCTCTTCTCTGCCACCTTCCCCTTTTGTTCCCTCTCTCTTGTCTCCCATTATTCTTCCAATTGGCATGATCTGGAGCAGAAAATACAGTTTTTCTTTACTTCAAAAGAAGTCAATAAGATGCTTTATATCACTCTAAGAAGACATCAGGTATCCCCATTACTTCCCTATGGTGCTTCAGTAATGTTTTCCCTCCTTTTGGGCCAGTAACTTCAGGGGAAGACTGCTCCCCTCTCTGTGACATGCAATGCACTGTGGGGAGAATTCCATGTGGTCAACAGGCTGCCTGCTGATTTCTCAGAGACGCGGAAGACAAGTGTTACCTGCATACATGTCCCAGGGTGTCTACTGCCCCTCCGCTGCCAGTGCTCAAAAAACTAAATCTTTACTTACTATGCACTAAAATTTGTAATCCATGATTTATTTATAATAATGAATATGAAACAAAGGACCTACTTTTTTATTTTAAAGAGTATATAACAGAATAAAACCAATCAAAAGCTGCGTAAGAGATACAGGACTTCAAAGCACTATGAAATCATCGGTAGTTACCATAATGCCTTTTGATGTCTTCAAAATAGCTGCAGAGGCTGGGGATTTAGCTCAGTGGCACAAGCTCCTACCTGGCAAGCAATAGGTCGTGAGTTCGATCCCCAGTACCAAAAGAAAAAAAAAATAGTTGCAGATAACTTCGGACATAGTAAAAAATCAAACAGAACAGAATAGAATAGAAACAATAAAAACAAAACAATGAATATCACAAAATAACTTCAAAACAAGCCAATAGTAAATCCAAATTTGCTACCATAATATATCTTGCTAATCTTGAAATAGTTTCTCTTGCCGTGGGGTTTAACATAATCAAACAAAACAAAAGAGCATAAAATCCAACCCAACAAGACAATGGAAACAATATAGGACCTCAAAACAAGACCATAGGGAATCAACAATGGCTGCTACCCTCCGAAGGAGACCCCCTCCCCAGATGACACATTGCTTAAGGATATCCTCTGAACCTGTGATCAGACCACTGGTCCTAGACCTGCAATGTTAGTGAAACAGCAAAGTACCACGGGCATCCAATCGCATTTCAGCTTGATAGCTATCATCGCAGCCTGTTTCTCTGGATAAGCTGGTTGCTTATGCTGGGAGGAGATAGTACTTCATAAGTACTTCTTATTTGCCAGTCTGTGCACCGGGAGTGGCTGGGATCTGGCTGTTCCCGGTCTGCCGGAGGCCTGCACATGGCACTGTTTCCCAGACTGGGCTTGTTTGCTGCTGTAGCCATTGTTTTCTCTAACCCTGGTCTGCAAATAGCTCTGACTCATGGGGACAGGCTTGGGTCTAGCTATTCCCAGTCTGCTGGAGGCCTGCACATGGTGCTGGCTCCCAGACTGGGCTTGTTTGCTGCTGTAGTCATTGTTCTCTCTAACCCTGGTCCACAAATGATGACCTACATTTTGATGGACATGTTCCTTAGCATTCCTTTTACAGTGCACCTCGGCAACCCTGCTGCTCGGGGCTGTGAAGTACAATCACGCACTGTGGAGAGCTGATGGGCTGGCAGTTGCCCCTGGAGTTGTGAGAACAGCGGCCTTGTTGCTGCCAGCAAGATGAGAGGGGACACTTGTCACTCTTTTTAAATTAAAGGTCAATCGATGTTTCAGTTCTCCAGAAAATGAAAGTTATCCTCAAATTTTATCACAAAAACTGGGTGCAGTAGCACACATCTGAAATCCCTGAATTCTGGAAGGTTGAGGCAGGAGAATCACAAGTTTGAGATTAGTCTGGGCTGGGCAATTTAGGGACTTAGTGAAGCCCTGTCTAAAAATAAAATTTAAGAAAGGGCTGGGGATGTAGCTCAGTGCAAAAGTCCTGGATTCAATCCCCAGGACCATCAGAAAGAAAGGAAGAGAGAGACAGAGACAGAAACAGACAGACAGACAGACACACACACACACGCACGCACACAGAGAGAGACAGACAGAGAGAGACAGAGAGAGAGAGGGATATCCACCAATAATACTTTCCTGCTGTATTTCCTTGTCAGCACCAGAAAGCTCAACAACTTTTTTTTAACTCTTTAGGAAATAAATTATACATTTGTTTCTTGTAAAGGTGACTTGGATATGAATAGAAAATATGAAAACATTTAAACTTTACTAAAAGTGATCAAATCTCAAAATAAATCTCATTCCAATCTATCAATCATAAAAAACTGAGTGCATTAATAACCTATTAGGTGTTTAGCTTTCTGTCCCCAGTTAGATTTTATTTTGGGCTATAGTCATTTCTTTATGACCTTGTGGAGGCCTCTAGTTCTTCATCTTCATAAATACCCAGATAGATCATTGGTCTTTACATTCATTTTGAGTCAATAATTCATTTTTCCATGAGTTACCCTCATGGAATTGTTTTCTCAGAATCCAGTCTCAGTGACTAGGAAGACATTCCTGGATTCTCGTAGTTCTGCAATGCAGTGGTGAAGAGCCAGCGGCCCAGAGAGCTGCCGAATTGAGGACGGCAGTGCAATGAGACAAGTTCTACCCCGTGTGATCAGAGAAATCCTTAAGGAGCCTCTGGTAATCACTGCGGTTTCCCCAGTCAAAGCTCTGAGAAAGCAGCAGGAGCAAGTTCCTCCCAGTATCCTAGCACTACTTGGGTCTTCCTAGGTAGCTTTGAGTAGATCTACTAGATACAATAAAGTCAAAATATCATCTCTTTTTTTGGACCAAAATCAGAGCTGAGTTTCAATTTCCTAACTAATCCTCTACGTACAGTTTTTGTGCACAAATTCATATTAGTTTTTTTTTTACTTTTAAAAAAGCAAAACAGAAAAAAAGGATAAAAATGATACAGAATTTCAAAAAAAGTAAGGAATTAACATTAGTTAATATATTGCATATTGTCTTCTTAGAAGTTGCTGTTTAGGTTTTAAAATCTAGGCACAAAAGCGATCTAACAAACTACTGACAGCACAAACCATTCTTTCAATTAATTAACAGAGATTACTAGTACAGTTATCTATCTAGCATACATGTACATACATACATATATTTATATGCATTTATCAACTTACCTATAATCTTTTCCTTTCTTCCTTTTTTTCTTTCCCCTACCCTAGTTGTTTTGTCCTTTTGAGTACTTTCTTTCCCTTTCATTATGACAATATCCATTGTATATTTAGGATCTTATTACTCTTTCAGATTTCTATTTTGTATTATTTTTTATACTAGGGAGACAATATGATATTTTTAAATGTGAGTTTGATATATTTCCCTTATGAGTATGGTCTCAAGTTGCCTCCATTTGTCTATAAAAGCCTCAAGATTATCCTTTTTTATAGCTGACCAATATTCTATTCTATAAAAATTCCACATCATTTTTATCCATTCTGCACTTGATAGGCATTTTATTTGTTTCTGAGCTTTAGCTATTACAAATTGTGCTGCTATAAACATGGGTGCACATATATCACTGTGGCATGACATTTTCAATTTTTCTGGGAAAATACCCAGAAGATGAATAGTTGGATTAAATGGAACTTCCAATCCTATTTTTTTGAGGAATCTCCACTCTGATTTCCACAGTAGTTACACCAATCTACACTCCCACCAGCAGTGGAGGAGTGTTTCTTTTTCCCACAACACTGCCAACATTTGTTATCAGTTGATTTCATGATGGCAGCCATTCTTTCTGGAGTGAGATGGAATCTCAAGTGTTGTTTCAATTTGCATTTCTTGAATGACCAGTGATGCTGAGCATGTCCTCTTGTACTTATTTGCCATTTTTATTTCTTCCTGTGAGAAGGGAGTGTTCATCTCTGTCACTGATGAAGGGAACAGGAGCATTCTCTACGGCCACAGGCATTTGAGGTAGCTTGGGGGCATGCAGACTCCCCTGTGCTCTGGAGGAAGCCCAGGCTCCCAGTTGTGTGGTCACACATCAAGCTTAGGAGGTCTTTATGAAGAAAGCAGAGCCCAGCCCGGGCTGCGACTCCGCTCAGTGTGATGAGTGGGTAGGGATGCAGGAAGGAGTCAGCTCCAAGTGTCTTAGCTCAGATTATGTGGTGGGAGGCCAGCAGAGCATAAGAACAAAGAAGGGACTGGGGAAACCAAAAGCTCACAGAGGAATGAACACCACAAGAACAAGAAGACTAGGGGGGGGGTTTGAAAAAATAAACATGTAACACAGTTGACTTTTTAGGTGAGCTTTGCTTTACTTTCAGTACATTTTGGGAGCCTCTGGTCCCCACTTCTTTCTTGTAGAAGAGTGGCTTACACAGGGAGGGAGAATTCATCTGAGGTCCAGAAATTATTTTGAGAGCCTTTAATGAAAGGACAAGCACACTTAACAGCATGAACTGTATTGTGAGTTTTGCTATATGGTGAGCTGCTCTCCAAGATTACCTAAATAAAAAGTCAAATTAGACACCCAAGAATGAAAGACCAAAATATTAATGTTTTTAAAGCTAGTATTTTTTTTTTTTTTTGAAACAGAGTTTCTGTAGTCCAGGCTGGCCTCAAACTCACTATGTACCCTATGCTGGTCTCGAATTTGCTGCAATCCTCCTTCCTCAGCCTCCCCGTTGCTGGGATTACAGATGTGTACCACCACACCTGGCTAAAACTAATATTTTCTAGCTGGACTCTAAGCAAGTAACATGGCACTAAACAGAAGACACTTGAAGCTCAAATCTAGTTTCTGGTCCTCTGTGTTATACATGATGTTGCCATAAACCGGAATAGGTTAACTCTGTAAAACACTTTCAAGCTATTAGTTCCTTC